>JAFVLL020021633.1:0-74142 GCA_021397915.2 Tor tambroides
TTTTAACAAAAAGCTGAAAAAAGACTATGAATTGGATTCGGAATGATAATCAAAACGTAGATGAAGTCGATCAACACCCCAAAGCTTGACAGTCATTATTACCTCTTCATTGGTCGGCATTTTATTCCATAATGTTACACAGTTTTGATGCTGTTTTATGTCTGATGATTGTATTAGATTACATGTGGAAGCATGTTGTTTTGGTTTCTTCTTCGCTTGTGTTTTTGGAAATTACGTACAGAAGATGTGTACTAGCGCTCCCTACCATATAACAATGAAAACACGGATTCTAGGAGCACAAGTATATCTCAAATATATTTAGACTTTTTCTAAGTATAAGTCAAGTACACTTAAATGTCATTTTAAGTATATTTCTGAGAAGTACATAAAAGGTAGACTAAAAGTATACTTTCCTATTTTTAGTTTAAAAGAAGTATACTAATAGCACACTTGAATAAACTTCTTTTTGGTAAGGGTTAGCCTATTGCACTTGTTGGATAATTAGTCTTTTTTCATTATTAACTTTTTCCTGAATGTGTTATTCAGCTTCAGGCACATGCCTATATTGCACAATAATAAAATAGTATGCATGCATTGTGCACTTTTCATACTTTGTGAATATAATGGCTTATACCACTATCATCTGGCAACAGTTTTTGGAATTGCCTTTATATAGCACATAGTTTTGTAAATGCATCCTTTCCAGTTCTGTGCATGTTTAAAAGTCTGGGAAAAAAGTCTTCAGGTTGTTACACAGACTGGCTAATCGTGCATCAAAATTACTGTTGACTTATTTCAATAATTACCTGCTCCTAATTTGACCTGTCTCTTGGGCTAACTGCTGCTGGGGTCAGTTGAGGTTCTTCTTACACCCTACACCTGGCCAAGCACGAACAGGACTCATAGTTCTCTGATGTAATAATGCTTGAACAGAACATCTTGTTTATGTGGTGGTACCATTGGGATGCCGCTTTTAGCTGACGCTGGTCCGGGGGGAATCCACCAGTTAACGGTAAGTAAGCACACGCTAGCATAGCGTGGTCAAATAATGCAGCCAGCTGATCTCAAAGGCGTCCATGCTCCTCAGCAAGTGATGACGTAAGCTCCATTGCCCTGGAGGCATAATGGCAGCACACAGGAGAACATTGTGCTGCTGGAGTCTGCATGTGAACAGACACAACCACAAAACACTGGCAAGGTCTTGCAAGGTGGGAGGGACAAATAAAGTCAAGTAAATAGGGTCTTCAGCAATGCTTTGATTGCTGTTTGGCAAGATAACTTTGTGAAGTCAACTCTTAGGGTTTCCTAACTAACGAGATGCCCAGAGATTTAGGGCCGTCAGTTGATTTTGTGTAAATTTATTTTAAGAATGTGAATTTAATTCTTTGGGCAACCAGAATAGGGGTAGCTGGTTTGCCATACTGTTGAGCTTCTTCTGCTTCATGTATAATTTTAAAAAATACTATTTGGTTTTCCAATTGAAGACTGGACTGGCAACCTCCATTTACACTGCTGGCTGTTAACACATCAGGGTATTTGGAAGCCTGTTGAACGAGGGCTGTTTATGTGATGTGGAGGTAGCGCATAGATGGACCGCAATTGGCCAACCGCATATTTTCCTTGTATGCCCACAGATGCGAGAGCCAATGCTTTAGGCCTGACACAGTAGATGAAGCCATACCAGGTGCAGTCCCACTTATGAGATCAGTGCTGTCATAAATCATTTTGGTTGATATGGTGTAGGTTGCACCTAGATGAGAAGAGTGTTCCCACTCCCAACACTGCAAGAGCTTTTGTGGCATGGCTTCCAAATGATGTTACCTCACATGGCAAACTTTGTGCAGGGTTCCCTCTGATTGTTGTTTAAACCTCACAAAGGTCTGTCAATAAATATCTTGCAGATGTTAGGTGGTTAGTTGACAAAGCATTGTCTTATTTGTCCCAATTTTGCTGGGAAAACAAGTTCAAGTTTATCCAGTGTGGGCAGTGAAAATAAAGAAGCAAATATGCAAATAGATTCTAAATAAGAAATGCTCATTTCCCTTAAAATGGTTTGTGTATGCAGAAGAAAAGCAACAGTAGAGCTGAAAGTCTTTAACCATTAAGACAGAAAAACAAAGGCCAAATGTCTCTAAATGTTCACAGTGACATAATTTTTCAGTATTCTAGTTAGTACAAACAGCTGCACATCTTCACACTGTTCACACTCTTCATGCACATCGACTTTCAGCAGATTTAGGGAAATGCTTCTTCACTGAGAGATCTTGCAAAAGATAAAATGACGCAATACCTAAAACAACAATTTCTGGTTCATTTAAGCCACTCTGTTAAAGAGGGAAATCACTGATTGCAAGATGGGCTTTTAATAAAACTTGGCTGTGTATGTGATAGAGAGAGTGCTACATGACTACAGAAAACAGAGAAAAACTGTGGTGCTTCCTTTTTGCCAAAAACTTTGACAAAAATATTGCACTTTTGATGATAGTGCTTACCCTCTGTTGATTCGACTGTCCATGGGCAGGAATACAGAAAAGCAGAAGTTTGATCTAACACTTTACCAAAAGCCCTGGAGCTGTCAAAAGTCTATTAGATGATGCAGATTGTGTCATTTTGTGTTATCCGACAGACTTTTGACAGCTCCAGGGCTTATGTTAAAACGAGAAATTGAACTTTCACACTTTTGCTGACATATAAACAAGGACATCTGAGTGCAGGTATCACAGAGAGAGAATGCACATTGTTGAGTGCCCATGAACATGTATTACCAAAATTGAAACAATACAAAGCTAGTTGAAAATCGGCAAACATATCCTTTAATCATGCGATCCAGGGGCTGATTCGGTGCCAGGTCACACAGCTGTTTGTGAATAAGCTTGTTATACAGAAAAGCATGGGTTCCTCTCAAAGAGCCCTGCAGTTTGCTGTGACTGACCTGAGTCAACCCTGGAGTACTTTGTTTTACCTCTGCACAGGACACCTGTTACATATCCACAACTTTTGTAAAGAATTACTGAAAATGTGCTCTTTTTTGGTGCTGTGATGAACTTCAACATGTCTGAATGACTGGCTTTGTTCACAAGTTCAAGTTCACGTAATCTTTAATGAAGAGGAGGTATACGGGTACATGTTTTGTTTGCCATCCATGATGGAGGGTTCAAGCTCAGGATTCACTCTGAGCCCAAAGTACCCCTTAGGACAGTGGTTCTCAATCTTGTTCCTGGAGCCCTCCGAACAGATCACGTTTTGACTCACGTTTGTCTCCTTAACCAGACACACCTGATTCAGGTCATCAGCTCGGTAGGAGAGACTCCAAGACCTGGAGTCAATGTGTGAGATAAAGTAGGCAGTGTTGGGAGGCTCCAGGAGCAGGGTTGAAAACCACTGCCCAAGGACTTCCTTGACTGGTTTAATGGTAACCAACCAAGAACCAAACTAAGGAAGGAAGAGTTGGGGTGTTGGAGGGATGCCAAAAGAACTGTTCACTAATGGGGAGGAAGGTGGGGATTATTCCAGGGGCCACCAGCTATTGGCAACAACTGACTTATACAATTCCCACTGATAGGGATCAAATCCAAGGAACACAATTTTAACCAGACCCTACAACTACAAACTGCAACGGGACCTGAAAACATAGTAACCCTGAAAACAAAAAATGGTTTGACCCTAAACAGTGGCTATGTTTACATCCAACCAAATAATCCGTAAAAGTAATCAGATTGATGACTCAATCGGACTGTAAAGCCTACTGTATAAACACCTTAACCCTTAAATGCATGAATGTTTTGCCAATCATTATTACATATTCAGGTCTTTAGCGACCCGGACCTATATATCCAGCATGGATGGATCTCTAACTGCTTCAATAGAAAAAAACTTTCTTGATATTTTAAGAACAATTACAGAAGAATAAAATAAAGCATATTTCGTTACCTTTTGAAACTTAAAAGTGTTCAATTTGAGCAGATGATTTTACCATCGCTGTCATCGTCAGAGCGCACTTCCACAGTACATCCAGCATCTGGCTCATATTCGCGATCCCATATTCTCAAAACTATCGTTTTCAATGACTTCATATTCAATATTTTGATCACTGGCAGCTTATTCACCTCATCCAGCATCAAATGGCAGTGACATTTATATTTAATTGCCAATAGTAATTGGTCTGCAGTGAAGCCATTCAAAACAGTTCAATTTTTGCTGATGATATTCGTTTGTTTTATACCTGCGGTAATTATAAGTGAAACATCATGTCATCATTGTGTATCAAACAGTGCCTCCTCGAGGAAAAATGATGCATTGCACATATTGAGTCATAAGATATGTAAATATAGTTGCGCAGGACACTTACATACCTCGGGTCTCTAGCGATCCTATACACTTTTTATAAAAAAAAAATAATCAGAAAACAGACATTCTTTTTTTTCTTGTTATATTGTTTATAATGAATAGATTGAGGAATACTAAGAAAGTTGATGTATATCTTTAAAAAATGAAGGAGGGAGAGGGTAGAGAATGATGTCTCAGGTCGCTAAAGACCCGAGGTATGCATTTAAGGGTTAATCACTCAGATTATGCACAATCCAAATGAAATTTTGATCGAATTGAAAAGGGTAGTTTATTATTTCTAATACGATTGAGAGTGCATGTAAACACTTGATTAGATTGAAAACCAAAACTGAAAGGACTGTGCATGTGTAATTATGTAGAAATAGCATAACGACCAGTGCTTGACATTAACACCTGCCAGCGGGTTAAATTTTATATGTCGTAACAGAGCTCGACATAAATGCTTGTCCAGGACAAGTAGATTTTTTGAATTTTTTGCCCGACCAGATAACAAATGTGATTAAAACATCTAATTAGGGAATAAACAAAATTTCAGCGAGAATGATTCTGATTTTATTACATTTGGTGCAAACGGCAATTCATAGTGGATAATGTAGTGACAGTGACAAGGTTGTGCAAAGCTGTGTGTGAAAGAATCTCATGAAGAAATCAAAACAAATGAACACAACTGCACACAGAAGAAACATACTGCAGTAAAAATGTAGTTATATTTATGACACGACCAAAAGAGTGCAGTTTACCCTGAAAACCAACTGCAAATTTAACATTGATTTTTATGAAAGAGTTCAAACAAGTAGTTAATATTAAGTGACTTACATTTTAGTCTCAGTCAGTGCTGACCGTTTGTGCTCAATTTAACAAAAATAGTTCCAAACAAAGATCACAGTGTTAGTCGCACATTTCAGAGCAACACATGCAGTTTTTCTTTACCAAATGATTCAGTGTATCGAACAAATCAATGATTCAGTAACCCATTCATAAAGACAGGCACTTGGTTCATTCTTGAATGAATCAGCCGTCTGAACGAATCATTTAAATGAATGACTCAATGACTCACTCAATAAGACAGTCACTTGCTGAATTTAACACATAACGTTATTTATGCAGTTGTAATTTTGCAGCGGAAATGCACTCATGGCATGCTACATTTGAGCTTCATTACATTTGTCTGTGTAAAAATGCATCTAAAATGCCACTTCAGCTGCTTCACTTTATTCTGCAGTGGAAAGATCTGTTTTGTTGATTCTGATTTCATTTGACTGGTATCAGTCCTATAGTGTCTCATTATATTAAATGTAATTCTTAATAAAATTTATTTAACTATTTGTTATGAAAAATTATGCATTCAATAAAGTTAGTAAAAAGACTGCCTTTTAAATGTATACAATTGTGGAATGTACAACCCTTTCTATGCAAAAGCAATAAAATTGATCCCCCTCCAAAAAAAAGATAATTTTTATATAGGCAAAAATGACCTGGAAATCAATTTAAGTAAATTTTAGTATGCATTCGTGAACTTTAATCATATAAAATGTAATTTCCCAGCAACAAAATTGTGGCTGGTGAAAATGCTGAGTGGCTAGTAATTTTGGAAAACCACTAGACACAGTGGCTGGTGAGCAAAAAAAGTTAATGTCAAGCCCTTGTAATGACGTATGACGCACAGAAGGAGCTGTTCTTCCTGTTGAATAAAATGTTGTATAAATGAGTGTTCTGTCATTATAAAACTCTCCTTTCATTCAGTGTCTTGAGGTGGAGCCGGACAATGTCCCACCAGTCCTTGTTTCTCATCCACTCATTACTGTGTGATAAATATAAGCAGCATGGCACAGCAGTTTATATGCTCATTGTCGCCAAATTATGACCAGAAGTGGATAAATATTAATTCTGTTTAAAACAAATAAAGAAAAAATGGTTATTATGCGCAAACAGCAGGAAACTCTCTATATTTGTGCAGTGTGCTCATGTCAAAAAATCAAATCCAATTTGAAGCTTGTGACATATAAACGCGCACATCAACCCGATCACTTTATTTAGCGTTCATGTAAACACTACATTCAAATTCATCAATCGGAACAAATTCCATCCGATCGAAACAAAAGTTGTGCATGTAAACATAGCCAGTGAGGTCTCAGCCAAAATAAGCAAGAAGAGTTTTGCCCATGCAGACAGAGGAAGGACAGGCACGCAGGAGGCCTGCCCTTGTGGCTCCCAATGATTCTTCTCCATTTCCCTTTTATCTTAAGTGGTGATTTACAAACAAAATCTTGGGGTTTGGCTGTGGTTCTTCTGTGTATATGTGTGTGTAGTAAGGTGGTGGTAGGGGGGCAGGTTTCATTCCAGAACTACACAGCTGGTAAACATTAGCTCTCGGACGCAATTGTCAAACCATCCCAGGCTTACTTTGTTTTTAGGAGTGAGCACTTGAGGTTGTTTGCTTATAATTAGCTTCACATTGAAATATCCAGTTGCTGGGTCGACCATGGTGCTGGGTTATAAGTGCAATTATTCTGCATGTCGCCCCTGCTCTACTTTGCAACATGTGCATACCACAATGTGTGGGACCTGGTGACAAAAACAGCCACTATTACATCACGGTGCAATTTTCTACGCTTGAAACCGCACCAAGTTGAACTTTGCAGCTGTCAGTGATCCACTGACGTGACCAGCCTCACAGCACAAGATCTCAATCAAGTTTTTTTTTTTTTTTTTTGGTTTTTCTCTCGGTTGAAAAAACAACCCAACCGGCTCCAAGCACTGAGTGTTGATTTTTCCAGCTCCTTTTATAATTTACTGCCTGTCCTCGCATTCCAGTAACCTGTGGTTTGAGTCAATAAGTTGTAGATCATTTGTTTTATTGGTTTATTTAGCCCCTCATGCTGGGCTATTGGTGGGCCTTTCCTGGCGGTGATGTTGTGGTTTTACAGTGATGTCACAGTCCTGCTATGCATCCACAGGGAGACTTCCACCACCCACTGATAGGTAGCCGTTCCTCCGATGACCTCATCAAATCAATGATAAACACACACGGAGGAGGCAAGAAGCCACTGTAGATGTGTAGTTTTCTACATTCCCTTGTGAAAAGTACATTTTAGCGTATAGAAAAAAGTACTTATCATGAAAATTACATATTTAAGTGAGAACTCAATGTAACATTTTTGGACACTTAATTGCATTTTAATTCCAATGAAATGAAAATGTATTATAGTTTAAATTTTATTAAATGCAATTATCTGAACTTTAGAGTGCTTTTTTGACTCACTTAAGTAAGACTTAATTACATCTGTATAGGTAATTTCATAATTACTACGATTGTCTTTGAAATATGGTTCAAGTACTGCTGAATGTACTGACAAGCATTCATAACTCCAATATACTAATGCAATTTCTATTGAAACTTGCATGCCATTTATTTAAATATATTTGTAATTACACATTTGTAATGAAGCTGGTTTGTTTGTTACATTTAACTTTGTTATATTAACTTTAAATGTCATATCAAATAAAACACTACAGTTAAAATTATAATAAGCTTTAATATGTTAATCAAAATGAGTGTTCTTGTTAAAATGTACATTAAAGCAAACTTTTAATCTGACATTACAAAAACCACTTAAAAGATTATTGTCTTTAAGTACAGTTCAGTGTAAAATACACTTTAGTAAAAATGTAAATTTGCTGTTAATTTACTCACCCTCAGGCCATCCAAGATGAACAGTAAGTGATTTTTTTTCTTAAGTAGAACAGTAGAGTAGAAGAAGAACAGTAGATTTTTTATTTATTTATTTTTTTTTACATGTATCTGAAACCATGGTCCTAGGTCATTCTTAAAATACAAGTCAACAGCTACCGTCACTTGAGAGTCATTTTCTCGGGTTATTTTTAATATTTTTACCCAGGTGCCGGGTAGTTTTTCAAATGCACATTCAATACAATTAAGCTCATGTCTTTTTCACAAGGGTTTCCTCTCCATTCCACTAGCGTATGGTGCTTATCGGTTTGGGTGAAGGCTTTTTGCTTTGCATAAACGAGTATAAAAGTGCATGCCTTGCATTTAGGGGGAAAAAAAGTGCCACCTGCAGTTGTAATACTTGGAAATGCAATATAGCTTTATTCAGCTTGGTCAGATGCTTCATTATTTTTCCGTGTGGTTTCCATAGTGGCTCCAATTACATGTATCATATTCCATATGGTCAGGAGAATGGGCGAAACATGGTGTCCTTGTCTAATGTCATGATGTGTACAGCTCTTTTTACAGTGAGGTTTGATAAAATCATTTCCGTAGTACACATCACGTGATGTAGATCAGGGTAGACATTGTTTTCAGAGCTGTCCACCTGCAGTAAAGCTCTAGCAGACAAAACAACATTAATACAATCCACATGCTTCATCCTTAAATGAACTGCAAGATGCCATATAATAGGGTTATAAATGAGTATGTACCAGTCATTTTGTCAAGGCATGTTGTAGACAACAGAGCCTTTGGCTCTGCATGTTTACAGAGGGTCAAACAGAAAAAGGCATGAAAACAAACAAGCTACTGTAAAACTAACACAATAAATAGTTATGCTAAACATAGTCTAGCTAAGTAAATGGTAAATGGGTTGTGTGCCATTCACAAAATTGCACTAGTTAGTAAGTAAATGATGACAGTTTGAACTTTCTCAGTATGAAACGCCTATAAATTAATAAGAAATTCAAGACAAAGCCTTCTTTAAATGCAAGTTTAAAAAGCCTTGGAGTTTGGTGGTTTGATGACATTTTTGTGCTATATTTATTTATTCATTCATTCAGTTTATTCTTAACATGAATTTTGTCCAACGCTGGTAAATGTATATGTATGTTTTCTGTCCCCAGACATGCCAGTCTAAAGTGTTTGACCTCTCTGATGGAGTGTCTCAGTACGCCTGGTTTCCATGTCGAGAGGCTCAGGGTGTTTCCTGGTATCCCCAGTATTGGTTAAAGGTAAGATTTGTTTGTTTTTTTATCATTATAATTTTATTTGACATGTTGGGAGATTTCAGCTTTAAATATGATTCATAATTGTTATAATACATTACAGAGTGTGAGCTGCTGTGGCATGCAGGTTTATTAAGTACTTTAGGGTGAGACACTACAGGTAAATGGAGTAAGATTTAACTAATAGTTATCACTGTCACGTTATGTAAAGGAAATAGAAACAGGATCTAAATGCAGCTGTTTTTATTAATATAAGGAAAGATATACTGCAATGCGTGCATAATTATTAGGCAAGTTGATATTCTGATCTTTTTTTTGCACATTTTACCAATTCCAAACCACATCAATCATAATAACTACTATTAATCTTGTATTTAATCATTTATAATTGATATATAATTGTCCATGAAGGCTGGAAGTGAAAAACTCCTTGTATTCAGGTGTGCATAATTATTAAGCAGGCTTTCCTTTACAGATAAAATGAGCCAAAAAAAGAGATTTAACTCAGACTAAAAGTCTGAATGATTAAATGCTCATGAGAAGGATGCAATACTAATGCAATATTAGAATTTGCAAAGTTAAGGCATGACCGTTGGACAGCGAAATGCTCATTGGGTCAGCAGGGTCAGAAAAATAAAAACAGGTGGAGAAGAAAAGATGCTTGTTAACTGCAAAATAATTAAGAATTAAGGTGAAGAAGATTAAGGTGTCTCCAGCGCCACCATTTTCCAGAACTGCAACCTAACTGGAGTCTACAGAAGTGCAATGTGTCAAGTTCTCAGAGACTTTTCATGGGTAAAAAATCCTAAAAAAAAATGACCCTCACTTAATAAGAATACCATGCTGAAGTGTGAAATACATGAAGACTGATTTATGGGCTTTATAGACAGATAAGTTAAGAGTGACTATTGAAGGACCAGTATCACATTGTCTTGTACCACTGTTTGAAGAATTTATCTTCCAGAATCTGGCTGTAAGTTTTGGGAATTAATTTTTAGTCCATCTCCTATCCTGAAAAGTCTGTCTTGCACAGATGGACTAAAAATGAACTCCCAAAACTTAGCGAGTCTAAACTCCCAAAATACAGCGGGTCTGATAGTTAGGCCCATGTCTCAACTTACATGCGCATAATGAGTGTTGCTACAGTACAGAAGACTTTTGCATAAATGTAACACCTGATCTTGTGTCCGGCAGGCGTATTTCTCACATCCTATGGTTGCTGCGGCCGTTATCATCCATTTAGCTGCAGATGGAACCAGCTACATTGACCAAGCCCAGTGTAACATCACAGTCCAGCTGATCGACACTAAAGAGAGCATCCACAGCTTAGGTAAGAGCTTGGGACTTTTTTTTTTGAGTGTAACTATTTGAATTTGTGATATTAGCAAGTGCCTAAATTCTGATTACTGTCATATGTGTCCATTCCTTCCCCTGAAATGTTTAGGGGACTGGCGTTTGAGCTGCCGCACCAATCCTCTGGTCATCCCAGTGAGTCATGACTTGAGCATGGCCTTCTACCACACCAAAGCCATTCTCCTCATGTTCCGCTCCGATCTCGTTGCCATCTCTGGCGTTGGCTTGCGTTCCTTCCAGTTCTTTGACCCAATCACCATCAGTGGCTGTCAGAGCAATGAAATATACAACCCCATGGGCCAGAGGTGAGCAGTTAAGGCCTAGGTATACTTCGTTTTTGTACGCTAGCGTATGTGTACAGTCGAACGCGTAGCCTTTCAAAGTATACTCCATTTGAAGTTGTGCACGGACACGGGCGGTCGACACGTGCTCTAGAAAGCTTCATCCATGTTCAGTGTCTGCTCTATTTTTCCCTGTTTAGTCATGACTGATAACAAACATTTTTGAAAACCTCTTTTAAACCAAAGCCGAGCTGTCTCATACCCTCTCTCTCACAAGCACTTGTCAGTGTGAGCGTCTGTTGTTGCAGTCTCCACTATTTTGTTGTCGTTGTCCGTCTCTTTAGTTTCGTTTTCTACTGTGAAACAACGGCCCGGGACAGTGTTGCCACCATGTGGAAAACCTGATTATTGCAAAATAACGTCAGTGCGCATGTGTGACCTGAGCGTACAAAGTACACGCAGTTACAAAAATCAGGTGGTGAGCGTACAGTACGCGCATACTGTTCTGATGACGCAATTCGCGTCACATGCACTGTACGCTGTCCCTCGCGTACGTGTAAAAAGTGAAGTATACTTTGGGCTTCAGGCCTAGATTTCACACACCTGGTTGATACTTTTGGTTTTCCATGCATTTTATGATAAAATGAAGAATTTTTGGAAATTTTTGGTTTTGGATGTTAAAGACGTTTAACAAAGAAACTACCTGTTTTCCAGTTAATATATCCTTAAGCAAAAAACATCCAGTTGACAAGCTGAATAAAATAAAGTCCTGTTTTCAGACATCTAACAAAATTTAGTGAGGGTTATGCTTAATACAAGAAGAGAAAATGGGAAAGGAAAATAAACATAATTCAAAGGAAAAACAAGTGTATTATTCTGCCCAACTGCCAAATACTTTTTTTCCTACTTTAACTATATTAAACCTGACAGCAATCAAAGCATTGTTGTTCAGCATCCACAAATGGCCAGTTTAATTGGTCAGGGAGGCTTGAAAATGGTTATGGACAACAAAATGATGAATTTTGTTTAACATTATAAGTGTATTTAATGTATAGTGAAAAAAAGTTTCATATGACCTTTTTAAGAGAACCTGTTTTATATTATTTCCTGATGTTTTAAAGGCCAGAACAGCACAGTGCTCTATCCTTTATTTGAATCTGTCTGTACCATATTTAGAAACCATAAGGAGACTACAAAAACACACAAAACTAGTATAAAAATAAAAATCACTAATGTCATAAATAATACAATACACTTTCACAAGCTCTGCATTAGTGCAGTGAGTTAATTTCTCATGAACCACAATATATTACGGTTTGAACCATTACCAGGAAAGAAAATCCTTTACATCTGACTTCGAAATCATATCTAAGTGATGCCATAAATAATCTATGCATTGTTTCCATTTTAAATAATAGTAATTTCATAACAAGCCATAGTGAGCATCCAAACCAGTTAAAAACCACATGAACAAGGGCACTAGGACAAGTGCTGTGTTACATGCTCATCATGCTTACAATAATATATAATAACGTCCATTTATGTAAGAATGTGCAATAAACATAATTTGCTTGATTTATAGAATTAGGTAATTTTGAAACAGGGCTGAAAAAGCTGAAAATTATTTGTTTGCCATGAATTGCCCTTTGACTGCAAAGTGCCTGCTCTTACGCTGTATTGACAGCGGTTTGATTTGTTTCAGGTCCATAGTGCACTTTATCAAGTGGCTGATTTATTTTAGTAAAATGATGCTCAGCGGCATAAATGCTGAATATTCAGAACTTGAAAACTACTTATGTTTCTCTGGTATGAATACACAAATGTGATCTAATGCTGCTCCGGTCAGATCTTATGCAGTGGCCTTTGACCACTAACACCATATTTCCTGTAACACTGTCTGATAAGAAACACCATGTCCCCTATTCCCACTGTTGTTAACAACAGGGGCCATTAGCATGGATTGGTTTTATGTGTCCCTCCCTTTTTTTTCAGTAGCGTATACCACTAAAGCATCACTTATCTTGTACTTGGGTAGTCAAATGACTTTAATTCAACTTCAAGAATATAGGTGACATTTTATATGTATGTAGGCCTAAGGACAACTGTATATCTTAGGTCCTGTAATTTTCTTGTATTACTGGCCACCATGCATTTTCACTATTTACATTCACTAGTTTATTTTAAATCATCCTGTGATGTGACAAAATAATTTTTAAGGGAAAATATTACATGTCTGTCAGTTAATACCAGCTCATTATAACTGCATTTTTTTTTTTTTTTTTTTGAAAATATAGCATATCACAATTTCATGTTAACTACTTAATTAAATGCATGGTGTAATACTGTGTGAGTAAAAAAAAAAAAAACTTTAAGATTACATAAAACAACACTTTAGTAATTCCAATTACTGGAGAGATGATGCTTCTTATTTTCTCCTGCTTTAAAAAATGTGTCTGAAACCTTAAACCCTATTTCTTCATTTCTTGCTTACTGAAAGCTCCCACACCTCATGTTTGCCCCTCTGACCACCGCTAGATCTGCCAGGATTCTACTTGGTCAGCTAAGAGTTGAAAAATGCCAACTCTGCATTTACAAACTGACTCCAGCAGAGATTTATTTTTCCTTCCCACTGGCTTTTTTTCTCTTTCTGAGGATAGAGTTTAGCTCTCAATTTGTCCAGCATTGTTCATCTGGCCACATGAATTACTCTTTATGTAACAAAGAGGAGTGTAGACATCAGACACCAAAACTCCCCCACAATCCTCTCAATTTCCTAACAAACATTTTTTTCCCCTTGTGAAAGATAGATATTGACTTTTATTTGAAAAAAAAAAAAGTATATGTAAAGCATCTGAAGGAATCCGGTTAAAATGCACATAGTCTTTTACTGTAAATGTGCTAAATATCTGTGGTTTCATGAATAGGTACCAAAACCTTTTTTATAAAGCTGACCTGTTTTATTCCAGTAAGTAAAAATAAATGTCCCCCTCAGGGTTTCCAGAGCTCAAGGTTTGCCAATTTACGTCTCATTGATTTAAATTGAAGTTCAGCCACTGACTCAGTGTCTGTGTTTTATGATATTATGTTAATAATCTGCCTTTTGTATTAGAATAAAAAATAAAAAATCATGTCATTTTGGAGGTTTGCTGATAACCTCTGCATTAATGTGTTAATTGCAACAATAATATATTGTCACGTATCACCTACTCACTTTCTCTCAATCTTTCTGTTTTCAGTTGTGTTCATTACTCCTGTGAAGCCATTGATTGCCAAGAGCCGCTGATCCGGAATGCAGAGGTGCAGTGCAGCGACAGCGGCTACTTCAATGGAGCACGCTGCACTGTCACGTGCAACAGCGGCTATGTCCTACAAATCCACCGGGACGATGACATCATCAAGAGCCAGGTATGCACCAATATGGGCAGACAAAACAAGAAAGATTATGTTGGATCTAAAGCTGGTCGTTCACCGAATAAGAACCACTGTGCCATTTGTATCGCAGGTAGAACAATGCAAGGGGGGCGTCCATCAGTATTATTGTAATATTATTTATTTATAATTAAAAATAAATAATATTTTTATATTTTCATTTTCATTTTATTAAGTTTAATTGTAGTTGCAGTAATTTTGCTTTGTGCTATTGTTGTAGCTATTTGTTTATATACTGTATATCTGCAAGTTTTAAGCACTCGCAATCCGTAAACAGCAGCTGCCACTGTATTTCAATCACTAAAACAGCAGGGTGTTCTAAAATGCTTAAAGTGAAAAATGCATAATGTGCCATAGAGTGATATTAAAAGATCAAACTCAGTATACACCTTATAGATGATGCTTACTATATACAGGCAAGCAGAATATGAACGCAACACACTAAATAGCATGCTAACAATTTTCTTTAAAATGGTTTTCTGTGGGAAAGTGCTGAATATGAAGCTTTTCACAATGCATTCATATTCTAGGTTCTTGTACATAGTATGTTTTGTTAACAGATTGTATTCTGAATTTGGTCCTATCACTGACTTAAAGAATTAAGCATTTCCTTTATAATAGTTTTCTATGGGAAAGCTCTTAATGTGCAGTTTAGCATGTTGTTCATATTCTGGGTGTATCTGTTTGCATGGTGTATACTGAATTTATTACAAACCTGTTAAGAATAACCGGAAAACAAAAAGATTCTTACTGTGTGCTCCATTGACTTCACTTCTGTTGGCTACTTGTTGCATTTGCATGAAGTTAAACATGCCCAGACATGCCCAGACCCATACAGGATAATTTACATAATAAACTTAATAGTAAAATCTGTTTAAATGAGCTGAGAGTTCTACACTCTTATTGCAATTGTGTAGAGATTCCAATTGAATTCCAATTCTGCAGAAATCTGCACATGGTGATTCTGTGTGGACATCAGATTGCAAACTGTCATTCAAATGGGTTGCCTCGCCACTGCAAACAACTCTCATTGTGAACACAAGCTTATATTCCAAAGGAGCAAGGAACTTTGTGTTTCTCTTGATATTTGCCCTTTGGGTTTCATCGGTTGTCGTTGCAGTGATGTAATAGATTGATCAAACAGCGCCCAGAGTGATCCGATCACGCCCTCCCGTTTGATCTCTTCATTCATCATCTCAACAGCGTTTATGACGAGGTCATGCAATAGATATGTCAGAACGGCATGTTTCTGTGGCATCAGCATGGGAGCAAGGACAATGGTGTCAAGTTGCATCTTGTTGAGCTTCATTAGAAAGTGTACTCGCTTCAGCTGTGTCACGAGGCTTCCAGGAAATCTGCTTTAGATGGTGCTATCTTCAAAACGATCTGCTCCCTCCGCTTGTGTATGTGTGTGTGTGTGTCCTTGTTTGTTTTCATCATGCAAACACTGTTCTCAGATGTTTAATGAATAACCAATGTGAAATCCAGTCAAACTGCTGCTCTTCTACTCGATTAAATGCATCTCATCTAATCAGTCCTTGATTTTTTTTTTTTACCAATTTGTCTGTTAACTATATTATAATTACTTGCCAATTTGCACACAATGTCTCAAAGGTGTGCAGTATTGGGTACTGGTAATTTGTTTAAAGCTAGATACCTTAATAATAACATCTGGAATTATGGCACAGACATTTGCACTTTTTCAGTCCGTGAGTATTGAGATCTGTTACTGCCACGGTAACACTAAAATGCTTAAGTTAGTACACATCAGGCTTAAGTATTCACATCAGAATGTTCCAACTTACCTAGAGTATGGTTCTATCTTTAAAGGGATAGTTAATCAAAAAAATGAAAAGTTGTCATCATGAAATAAAGGTTCTTTATTGGCTTGGATGGTTCCATAAAGAATATTTAACATCCATGCAAGCTTACCATTTTACAAAGGTTCTTTATAAAAAACGTTTTTCAGATTATTAAAATGCTGTTCAGACTAAGAAAAACATTGCTTTTTTAGGAAAATAACTTTTATTTTTTATTTATTTTTTTGCCATTGCTACGAAACCACCTTTTGAATTTTAAGACTTACAACAGTCTTTAGAACACAAAATGAAGATATTTTCTATATTATTTCCATTGCAAGTCCATGAAACCAAGACTTTCATGCATGAAAAAGGATATGTAAAAGTAATTGTTTTTAATCTTGTAATTGAGTGATTTGATTTTTAAGTCTTCTGGAGGAGACAGGGGCATCATGTTTTTTGAGGGGGCATGAGTAAAGCACGGGGGGTGGGGGGGTGTTTGGTCGTCATGTGACACACGGCAGCCACATATAACTGATATAGGCTTTTATTTTATTTATTTTCTCCTTTTTATTCGAAATATCCCCAGTCGCGTTAATTATATCATGAAATATCTTGATGTGCAAGTAAATGCATTTTGCACCTTTATAGATTGTTAGTTGATCTATAATTGGCATATCTGCACTTTGTTGTTTCTGATGAGAGAATTGGTCAGAGAGCAGAAATCATTCAGCGAATGACTGAACAAAACAACGGAGTTTCATCGATGCCTCATCTGGATGCCTCTGATTGGTCATTGCATTCATAAGAATTGTGTGTGATTGGTTATAATGTGCAGCGCTGTAAAAATGCGTCTGATTCTGGCTCTGTGCCAGATTTGAATTTAGCAGCTGGTGATGTGACGCACTGAATGATCTAATCACACCGGTGTGATTGTATCAAATATATATTAAAAAAATAATATTTTTTTTGTCTTTTGGAAGCTGCATTCAAAATCCACTTGGCTCAAAAATCTGAAGGGGAACATGCACCTCTGGGAGGAGACACTTTAATGTTTAATTTTAAACTTTTATTCACATGCAAACACTAATCAGTACACACAGAGCACATCAAATGTGGTAAAGAGAAGCTCAACCGTACTTGGTTGATGCACAAGAACAAACCTCGAAGTCTGATGGGTTTGGAAGGATATGACAACATTTTTTTTTGGAGTGAATTAACCCTTTAATGTCAAAATATGTGTATTAGTGTTTGGTATAGTGATGCATTTAAACAAAAGCTTTGGTGTGTGTATTTCAGTAAGTCAGCTGTGTTTAATTAGGCACAGTAGCCCAAATGAAGTGAACCAGCTATAAATTTGTATTAAAGAAGGAAACTCACCATCCACACAAACAATTATTTTTCTTCATCTGTCTCCAACCGAGCATTTATTAGCAGAAACCCAGTGTTGTAAATGTGTTTGTTATAAGATTGTTTGTATGTTTATTATTGTGTGTGTGTCAGTATGAGTCAATAAGCGAAACCGTTCCGCTACTAAATGCATGTATATTAGGTTGCTGTTAGGTTAGGGTTAGGGTTACTAGAATAAGTTTGGGAATCGCCAAAATAAAGTGTTAGCAGATATTAAAGACAGTCTACTGATAATCCAATGACTGCTAGTTGACATATAGCTGCAAAGTTACTTATAGTTAGTAGAATGTCAAATCAAAATAAAGTGTTAGCTTCATAACCCTGATACAGATGTTTTGAATTCGAATGTATTTGAACAGATACTGAACACAGGAAGTGTCTTGCCTGATTCAAGCTTCCGTTACAAAAGGCTGTATATTATGCAATGTTTATAAAGCTGTTTTATTATTAATATTTTTTGTTTTTCTGTTGGTGAGTTGTGTTCTGCTGCACTCTGATGCACATGTACCTATAGGTCAGCAGTCACCTGCATATACCCGCGTGTTCTTCAAAAGCCTGTAAATGACCTTGTCTGATGTGATAATTTATTGTAATTCAGCACTCGCTCTTAGTTCAGTCACTTTCGGGAATTCTGTGCAGATATTCTAAACATATTGATTGAGTTTAGCATGTGGAAAGCATATGTTTTATACAGAGAAATACGAAAGTGAGTAATGGCTGGGTAAGAAGATATTGTTGTGGTGTATCAAATAGTCAAAGAAAAGGTTGAAGTATATGAGAGTATATGAGAGAGAAAGAATATCTGCCTGAGCTTATCAATAATGTGTGTATCTAATGTTATAGTCTTCCTTTACCAACCACACGCTTTATGCTGAAGATAGAAGTTCTGTTCTGAACTTTGAAACAGTATTCGTTTAGAAATTGCTAGCAAATCTCACAAATAACTACAATGAAACAAAGTAACAAATTGGATTAAACAAGAAATTTTGAAGTAGAAAGACTGAAATAGTATTTTCTTGTAGAATGTACTCCAGTAATCTTCAAAAAAATATTTATTACGGTATACACATGATCAAACGGGTTTCCCATTTACAGATCTTATATTTTATGTTTTTATTTAGGATTATCATGATGCACCTAATCAAAATTATGGCTAGAAGATGAATTTTATCAGCTTTTTGTTTCCTTTTAGTCATAATTTCCTTTCACAGTACTTCTTTACAAAAAGGAAAGCTACCAGGAACTATTTATTTATTTATTTAGACGTCTGAACCAAACCAGATTAGGACTTTAAAAATCACATTATGCGGTTAAGTTGCGAGATGAGGCATAACGACAAAATCCTGGGTCAGAGATGTTTCAGGCACTGTAACCAGATGTCAGGCCGTTTCTTGGCATTTTTGGAATAACAGAGTTTTTTGGTCAGGAGAATGTGCCAACATTTTTTGCACAGCGGTGTCCAAACCACACACATTGTCTTCTTATTATCAAAACACTCTGCATCATGTGGATCTTTAAAGAAAGATGAATATGTTTTGCCTTTGGATTGTACTCTCTACTCACTAGCTCTGCTTAAAACAAGCCAGTGTTCTTTGCTCCCTACATAGGCAGCATCCTAACTGAAATGAGCTCTTATTTGAAACACTCTACATAGGCAGCAGCTGATTGCACCACACAAATAGGGCCCCTTGAGGAGACTCCTTGAGCTGAGTTTGGTGTTAGGGCACAATTCTCATCTTTATTCTCATGTTTACTTAACCAGTAAAGATTTTACAGCAAAAAGGCATGTGAAGTTCATCATGTTGAGCTTTTAGAAAAAAAAAAGTGCATATCAAATATGATTTTAATATTTAACATAATGGTTTTATAGCATTCAGATGTCATTTTTGGATGATTGTTGCTGCCAGAAAATTTCAGAGTAAATAAGTATGAATTATTTCTATCTGTGATCAGAAGGATCACTTGCAAAGGGCATTCTGTGCCTTTTTCACGATGCACGAGTCAAGACTAAATGGCACTTCATTCCTCATGAAAAATACCAAAGCACTAGATAGTAGTTCTGCTTTCAGGCCCATGAGAGGAACACGTGTATTCTTTACTGTGGTATCAGCCTTGTGTACTTCATGGTCAGAAGCACTGAACTCATTGGAAATCTGACGTCTTTTCTCTGTAGACGGACTCAACCGTGACCATCACCTGTGCTGATAGGAAATGGAACAAGCAAGTATCATGTGAGCCAGTTGACTGTGGGCTTCCAGATAAGTACCATGTGCACCCTGCCCACTTTGATTTCCCAGAAGGCACCACCTACGGCAAGAAGAGCACGTTCCAGTGCAAGGAGCCTGCACAGCTCGTGGGTGAGAAACACTGGAAAAACTCTAACTGAACTTTGATGCAGTAAAGAGAACAATAAGATTACCTGATAAAATAGGTCATCGAGGGTCTTAGAAGATTTGCTTTCTCAGCATTCTGAGAATTCAGCATGTAATATAAAATGCTTATTGCAATGATTAGAACTAAAAAAATAAAAAAATAATAATACTGCAGCTCGTATTGTAATAATCAAAATAAACATTCTGATTATTACTTGGAATATTACGCCACTTAATTTGTGATTTGCAGCTGTTTGCAGTTGCAACATAGCCCTTTAACATGGAATTCAGTCATGTGCGGTCACAGGTATGTTTCAGTGGTTTGATAAGTGACTCATCCAATCAGAATTTACAGGAGCTATTCATTTTATTACACTTTTTTTTATTCTTCACAGAAATGTTAACTATTCTCAGTCTAATACTGATAGTAATCAAATGCATTTTTATACATTTTAACAGAAGCGATGACTTAGCAGTCAGTAAATACTTTCTAATTTGTAATGTTAAATTTTTAATCATTTTTGAGAAAACAAGACTTAATATCTTTGCTTCCAAAGTAAATGTATCTTGATTTAAGAATGCTTAGATATTTGTACCGTAAAACAAGACAGTTATACTGAGAAAGAAAATCACATTGTGATATACACACATACACACTATTGTTTAAAAGTTAAACAATGTTTTTGAAAGAAGTCTATCAATCTTATGAAGACTGCACTTATTATATATTACAGTAAAATTACTGTAATATTTAAAAAAAATATTCAAAATTAAAATAGCTCTTCTGTCTGAATAGAATTTAAAATATAATTTATTCATGTGATGTTATCATTCCTCCAGTCTTCAGTGTCACATGATCCTTCAGAAGTCATTCAAATATGCTGATTTGTTGCACAAGAAACATTTCTGATTATTATCAATGTTGAAATATTTGTGCTGCTTCACATTTTTGTGGAAACAGTGATACATTTTATTTTCAGGATTCTTTGATAAATAGAAAGTACAACAACATTTACTTTTGTTTATATTTACAACATTACAGTTTTTTTTTTTTTTTGGTAAATTATAAATGTCTTTACTATCACTTTCGATCAATTTAATGCATCCTTGCTGAAGAAAAGTTTTTTGTTTTTTCATTGATGTGTGTTTATTTGATTTGTTTTGTCTGTCGCTCATTTGAAGGCACAAATAACACTCTGACCTGTATGGAGGACGGTCTGTGGTCGTTTCCGGAGGCTTTGTGTGAGCTCCGCTGTCCCGTGCCTCCTCTCTTGCCCAACGCCGTGCTTCAGACCAAACGCTGCAATGAGACGGGTCTTAAAGTGGGCACCCTCTGCAAATACAAATGCAAACCGGGATACCATGTGGCGAACAAGCCAAAGAGGTGCGCAAACATATACGTATCATCCACGAAACACAACAACAACCACACAGCATGTGTTTTGCATGGTTAAACTCCACTTATGAAAATGGAGTCATCTTTTATCATCAATGTGATATATTACATGGATGCTATTACAGCATCTGACGCATCTGTGTACGTGCAGGAGAGCCTTCAAGCGTCAGTGCACAGAAGACGGCCGCTGGTTAGAGGGCTCTTGTGAGCCGGTCACTTGTCCACCTCCTCCATCCGTCTTCTATGGCATGTACCAGTGCACAGACGGCTTCAAATTTGACAGCACCTGCTGGATCCACTGCAACGGGGACAACAACACGTTGAGACAACCACCATGCAAACAGGTTACTTTCGATATTCTCCTTTAGACATTCGACCAACTATTAATAACTCTGCAAGTACATGTAAACTAACTCTCATTAGAATATTAGTAAAGGTTATGGTTACGGTTGCACTGAATTGATCAAAACAGTACAGTGACAGTAAAGACATTTATAATGCTGCAAAATATTTCTATGTCTATTCTATTTTTCTGTGGTAATACTAATATTTGAGCAGCAAATCAGAATATTAGAATGACTTCTGAAGGATCAAGGGACACTGAAGACTAGAGTAATTATGCTGAAAAATTCAGCTTCGCATAACAGAAATAAAGTATTTTTTTTATATATATTTAAAAACGAAAGGTCCCACTTTATATTAGATGGCCTTAACTACTATGTACTTACATTTAAATTAATCATTTGATACAATGCACTTATTGTGTACATACATGTTTTTACATTGTACTTATATTTTTAAAAATACCTATATGTAGTTACATCTGTAATTAATTTCTGTAATTCAATTTATAATTACTCTGTTGACCCATCCCTTACACCTTAACCCTTAACCTTAAACCTACCCATACCACCCTAACCTGTCCCTAAACTTACCCATATCCCACCTCAATAGCAGCAAAAGTGTTTTGCAATACAATAAGTACACTGAACTTATTTTTTGATGTAAGTACATAATAGTTAAGGCCACCTAATATAAAGTGTGACCAAAAGAAATCAGTTATTTTAAATTGTAATAATATTTAATAGTATTACTATTTTGTATTAATTTTTGTTTATTAGACAAACACAGCCTTTGTGAGCAGAAGACACTTTTTTTTCCAAAACTTTTAAAAATCTTTCCGACCCCAGTCTTTTCAACTTTAGTTTTTTTTACAGCTTCTTTACAGCTGAAATCATATTTATTCCATTACATTAGTACTGTTATTTTCTTGTTTATTACTGTGAAGCTGCTTTGAAACAATTTGCATTGTATAAAGACTTGACCTAGTGTAAATCGTGATAAAACAAATAACTCTTTAATTTGGTATTTATAGATGCTGCAGTAAGCATGCATGTCTTTATCTGTTCTTTCCACTGGCTGTGAGTTTAGAGTGTTGTAGTGAATGCTGTGACGTCTCCACAGGGGCACGGCACCAATGTCATCCGCTGCAGAAAGGACGGGAACTGGACCGGAAGCTTCCGCTTATGCCCTCAGCTGAAGGGTCAATGCTCTCTACCTCAGAACCTGCATCCCAGTATCCGCGTCAACTGCAAGAAGGGCCACGGCATAGGTGCGAACTCTTCCTGCATTACAGTATATCATCAGAACAGTTCATATTGATCTATCATAAATTCATAATGGAATTGTTTATACTAGTGGTTGTAGCCCTTTTCTTCAGTTGAGAACTACTGATTTGTATTACATTTTGGGATTAGAATACAATAGACAAAGAAAGAAAGAAAGAAAGAAAGAAAGAAAGAAAGAAATGCTATCATACAAAAGTTTGAATCACTGTTTTTTTTACTGTTTTTTTTTACAGTTAAATTAATACTTCAGCAAAGATTCATTAAATTGATCAACGTGAAAGTAAATGCATTTATAATGTTACAAAACGTTATTTCAAATACGTGATTGTCTTTCTATTCATCAAAGAATTCTGAAAAAAAATGTGAAGCAGCACAGCCATTTTTTTATCATTGATAATAATAAGAAATGTTTTTTGAGCAGCAAATCAGCATATTAGAATGATTTCTGAAGGATCATGTGAAACTG
Organism: Tor tambroides; assembly: GCA_021397915.2. NCBI lineage: Eukaryota > Metazoa > Chordata > Actinopteri > Cypriniformes > Cyprinidae > Tor > Tor tambroides. Next base: position 23,441 of record JAFVLL020021633.1, read on the forward strand.
AAGATTGGAGTAATGATACTGAAAACTCAGCTTTGCATCACAGCAATATTTTCAGATACACAACAGCTACATTGAATTGTAATAATATTTCACAATATTAAACAATATAAGTGTTTTTACTAAAATCTAAATGATAGTATTGACATATTATGATGATTATTTGCACTGTCATGTACTGTATAATGCAAATCCCAATGGTTTTTAAAACAGGTTTAATTGTTTCTATGCAAAATATAATTTTTGTAATTTTGCAGTAAAAAAGTGACATGATGCTGCAAACTGATGCTGCAAACTCTTATAAACACTGTACTGTCACAGTAATGTATTAGACACAGTGCTTAAAACTTTACAAAAATTTCATCAGAAGATGTGCTGTGATGTTAAGACCTCAGCATGTTTAAACTAGAGGAAGTTCCCATTAAACTTTACTGAAGTGTCGTTGTCTGTAATGGCCTTAGAGATGAACTTATTTCCTCTGTCTGTGTTTCCCAGGAGAGGAGTGTGAGTTGTCCTGCAGGGACAGTAACAATGATGTGGTCATTCTGCCGAACAACATGACGGCCAGCAGTATTATGAGACATCACTGGATGAACCCTCCCAAAGTCAAGGTTTGTGTATTTCAGTCTCAGTGTTTTAGCTTGCTGGCAGGGAATGTTGCACCGGGACGCCACATCCTGAGTGTGACTCAAAGTTTGAGGTGACACTCCTTGGACAGCAGATATTGGATTGTGCCTGATGATTCACCAGTGTCATTCATCAGTGTCTAGGCTCAGGACTTTAGGGTCAACGAGAAGCACGGTCTTTAGAGGAATTCATCTCTAAAATGTCAGTTATTAAATCCAAATTCACCACATTCAGTGTCTTTTCAAAAGAAATAAATGTGACAACTGCCAGTCGGTATGCAGGTTTTTGTCCTGAAAGCCATAGTACACATCCATTTCCTAACATAAAGTTTGAGCTACTGTGAAATCTCTGGGAAAAAAACTCTATAAAAGAGGAGAAAAAATAGGGTAAAGAAAAGTAAAAGCAACGTTCGCAACGTCAGTTATATGGAAGTGATTTACCCCTATGGTAAAAAAAAAATTCTGTATTTAAATTATGTTTTGGCTGGATTTTTTTAATAGCGACAAAGCGCAAATTAAGATTGTCTAAAAAATATGCTGTCAGTAGGTTCCAACCAAGGGTGCGTTACCCAAAACCATCGTTAGCTAAACATGGTCGTTAGTTCCATTGAACTCTGCTGGTAATGATGGAACTTGTGACCATAGTTGCTTTTGGGAAACTCACCCCAAGGCGGGAAACACAACAAACCTTTTCCGTCGCCTGAAAAGGTGTGATCACACTAAGAGTATAAAAATGCAGTCCCATATGTATGCACACATTTTAGCAGTGAAGCTGTACCAAAACAAACTCTTTCTGGCAAAAAAACAACAACAAAAAAACAACCCTAACAGATGATAATTCCATTTTTTAATAGTAATAATAATCCAAATAACCAACCCAATCTCACAGGCATTCCATTTTTTTTTTTTTTTTTTTGGTTATCATGAAGGTCCACCCATATGAAAACATATGAATGAGATCATACAAATTCATAGCCATCAATTCGCCAAAACAAAAAATAATTACGAATTGCCATGAGACTGTGTTATAATAACTATTCTTCTGCTTAGTATTTATATTTATTCATTTATCCAGTGCACAATGGATTTCATGTGAATTGTTATCCATTGCACTCACTGCTTAGGCCAGAAACTGTGTTAAGAGGAAAAGCATTAATTAGCATTTGAAATATTACTTTGTATTATGTAAAACCAAAATAATAGTGATAAAGAATAGTAGTAATGGGCAACAGTAAACGTTCAGCATTAAATTTTCCATGTAAATTTTTCATCATGAACTTCTGACGTTAACTTCTGTCTCTGATCAGTGAACACATGCAGCAGTTGTAACTTTGTAGCTTTGAATGTCGCAGTCTTCCAATTACTGTTCATTAGCCGCAGGCTCAGGCATGCATGGCTTTCCCAATTACCTGGCATTGGTAAAACAGGGTATGATTACAGTAATCTCTCAACTCATCTGAACCGCAACGAGGCTGAGGCCAAGTCATAAAAGTTAAAAAGCCATCTGTAATCACTATAATTTCAACAATGACCCTATTACAGGCATTAGCAGAAAAGCTTTATATAAATTTACCTGTCAGAAGTATTACAATGTTTTAGCCGTGACTGCTGGGTTTGACTGGGAGTGTTATGATGGCAGTTTTGCTGAACACCTGTCAGGCTCCACTGCAGGCTGAAACATGTAATCTTCGATCATTGCATGCTCATTTACTGGCTGGAAAACACTACACAACTTTTAAAATTTGATCACATTTCTGTCATGACAACTCTTGGAAGATTTTGGCATGGTAGTGGATATGACAACAGTGTTTCCCACAGACTTGGACTCTATTTGTGGCAGCATATATATGCAAATTTCTATGCCAGCAGGAGGCGCTTAGAGTGGGAGAGATAGAGGTTTCTCCAGTAACGCTGTACATAAAGCAGCGCTCTGCTCACAAACGCTGCTTTATCAAGCATTACATGCAAGATGAAATGAAAATGACAATTGAAAATGAAAATGAAAATTTTCTGAAGACAGTCGGTTTCCTTCAGAAATAAAAAAAACACCAGCACCAGGTTTCAATTTTGAAATGTGCAGTGCTCATGTTTATTCAACGAAATCAAAGCCTTTTGGAAAATCTATTTGTGGTGGTCAGTTTTGATATTGTGGCGGGCCGCCACAAATAAATCAATGTATGGGAAACACTGTGACAATGTTAATGTATTTGGTCTTTTGCGGAATAGATCTGCTATGCTGCTGCTGCTGTCAGTTATTGCTGTAGTTGTAGATTATTGCTACTGCTGCTGCTGAAAGCAAGTACAGGAATTTGCTATTACCAATGCATATGGTGATATGGTGCTGTGAGTATTTAAGACATACTGCTGCTGCAAAAATAGCATATTAAATTAAAGCTGCAAGCAGCGATGAAAGGGCCCTCACACCCGGGCTCACCACCACCCAGTGGCCATAGGAAAACAGCAAACAGTGGGCAATATGCTTTTAAAGTGGTAAATATTGGAGGAATATGTCAAAGTCATTTATATGTGGCAAATGTCCTGCTGCCAACAGGTGGTGCTATGATTATAAGTGAATATTGGCATGTAGAAGTCTTCAGGCCAGGACTCTTACCAAACATATGAAGTTTGGGGCAGATCAGACATTGCATTTTTAAGTTAGTGTAAAACAAGAAATTTCCTGTTGTCAGCAGGTGGCACTATGATTGTAACAGAATATTGGCCTTAAGATGTGTTCAGGCCAGAAGTCTTATCAAACATGTGATGTTTGGGGCAGATCGGACATTGCATATTTAAGTGAGTGTAAAACAAGACATTTCATGTTGCCAGCAGTTGGCACTATGACTTTAAATGAGTATTGGCCTTAAGATATGTTCAGGTCAGGACTCTTATCAAACATGTGAAGTTTGGGGAAGATCGGATATTGCATGTTTAAGTTAGTGTAAAACAAGTCACTTACTGTTGCCAGCAGGTAGCAGTATGATTGTAAATTAATATTGGATTTAAGATGTGTTAAGGCCAGGACTCTTATAAAAAGTGCGAAGTCTGGGCACAAATCGTACATTGCATGTTTAAGTTAGTGTGAAACAAGTCATTTCCTGTTGCCAGAAGGTGGCGCTATAATTTTAACTGAATATTGGCCTTTAGATGTGTTCAGGCCAGAACATGTGAAGTTTGGGGCAGATTGGGCATTGTATGCATGAGTTACAACAACTTCCTGTTTCATGGTATTAATAGCATGCTTTAGCACTTAGTAAGTGTTGCTAGCATGTTTGAGCATATTTTTAGCATTTTTAGCACACAATGGCATATTTTACTGTGTTGCTAATAGTGCATCACAGTTTTGAACATGTCATTTCCTATTGACAGTTGGTGGCGCTATGGCTATAACTGAATCTTGGCATGTAGATGTGTTCAGGCCAGGACTCTCATCAAACATGTTAAGTTTCGGGCAGATTGGACACTGCATGCCTGAGTTACATCAACTTCCTGTTTCACTGCATTAATAGCATGCTTTAGCACTTAGCAAAGTGTTGCTAGCATGTTTCAGTATGTTTCTAGTATGTTGTCAGCCTATTTAACACTTGTTGACACTTTTTAATATGTTTCTAGGAGCCAATAACAGTGTTAACCATGACACTTCCTGTTGCCAGGAGGTGGCGCTATGACTATGACTGAATATGAGCATAGACGTGTTCAGGACTGAACTCCTATCAAACGTGTGAAGTTTGGGGCAGATCGGACGTTGCTTGCCTGAGTTACAGCAACTTCCTGTTTTATAGCGAAACATCAAATTTTGTCAGGCCACCAGGGACACGCCCCTTGGCGAAAACTCAAGATCTTCACAATTTAACATCACAAAGGCCTTATGATAACCCTCACCAAATTTGAAGATGATCCGATTAAAACTGTAGGAGGAGTTCGTCAAAGCACGAGGCCTGAAAATGGCAAAAACTGCACAAAAATCATACAGGACATTCAAAATAACATACTTCCTGTTGGATTTTGGATTTTGTACCAAGAGATGCACTCCGTTGAAACTTTTTACAGGTGGCGCTATCGAGCCATTTTGCCACACCCACTTCTGAAACCCATAACAGATATAAATTTTCGCCAGTTCTGATGCGTGTGCAAAGTTTCATGAGTTTTGGAGCATGTTTAGGCCCTCAATGATGCGATTCATTTTGGAGAAGAAGAAGAAGAAGAATAAAGAAGAAGGAAGAAAATGAAGAAGAAGAAGAAACAGATCAATTCCAATAGGGTCCTCACACCATCGGTGCTCGGGCCCTAATAACCCGTAGCAGATCTATACAGGTGGAGCTGGGGAAGGTGAAGGGTTTCAGAGGAACTCTGAACGTGTGTTGCGAAATGCTCAAGTGGATGCTAACTAGCCATTTAAATGTATGCAACAAGAACCAATCAGCTTGTGCCAAGTCGTGTAACGCTGTGAATATCATCAGTTATGTTAAGACCCATCAGCCTGCGCCATCTAGAGTTTCATGACCTAGGCATTTCACAACACTATTTACAGTATTATACACAGAGCAAAACATCATCATACAGTAAACGACACACTACCAGACTTTCAAGTTGTTCCAAGCACAGCAAAACACATTGATAGGAGACAAATGAGAATGAAAACAATATGTGCTCCAAAATTTACACAAAATATCAAACATGTTTTATATTATCTGACTGGACAGATTTGTAGTCTGAAGCTAAAAAAGGAGTCTGTGCCCATCATACACTGCGCTATTTTCTGTGAAATCTATTAACTCCGACTGCCCAATACTGTGTCTACAGACTGGCTCAGATCAACAACTAGCATCAACTCCTGTAAATCTAGACAAAAGTCGTGTAGTGTATACTAGGGTACTAGGGGGGGCAGTTCACCCAAAAATGAAGATTCTGTCACCATTTACTAACCCATATGTTGTTCCAAACCCATATGACTTTGGATCATATTCAAAACACAAATTAACAAAAACTGAGAGGTTTCTGTCCCTCCTCTGAAAGATAACCAAAACGTGTATTTCAAAAAGGTTATAAAGGTGTCACAAAATGAATCCATCTGAATCAAGTTGTTTTAATGCAAGTCTTGAAGAGATATGAGATATCGCTTTATATAATGCACATTTATGTATAGGTTTTCTAACACAGTAGTTTTGCTCGGTAGCTCACACGATATGGCGTTGCACTTGTGAGGTGAAGTGCTCCGGTATGTATCATCAGCGTTTGGGGAAGTTAAAATAACATGGTTTGCATCGCATCAGCGAATGTTTTTATATCACTTTGGCATTCGATAACACTAAAAGTTGGTTTAGGATTGAGGATTGAGAGCATTGACCTTTTAGCAACACTCCCAGACATTTGAATTCTGAGCCACCCCAATATGTACCAGAAACAACTAAATAAAAACGTGCTACGGTCATGTGTTGAATGCATGGTTTAGCCAAACTCACTGGACATTTCACTTTGAAACTGCTGTAAGCAGTAAGCTACATAATATCTGTGTTGCAGAAACTTCACCACAAACATGTATTTCGTATTAACCTGGGTTGGCAGATTTAGTTCACAAACAACTGACAGTCTAAATTAGATTTTTATTTACAGTAATTATCATTGCATTCTAAAGTTCTGCATTAGTAACTTACTTTTTGTGCCATCAGTTCCACTCACACTCAAGTTTATGTGTGAATAAAAGCCTAAATTAAATTTGTTCATCATAAAAAGTTATAGTATCTCTTCACAAGACTTTGATTAAACCATGCGATTTGGATTTTTTGTACAATGCCTTTATGACCTTTCTAAATTTTGGTTATGTGAACTTTTAATGCAGGGACAGAAACACTGCCTTAAATTCTGTTTTGAAGATTATGGTTTTAAAAGGACGTGAGGGTGAGTAAACAACAGTCTTTTCAGTTTGCATGAACTATCCCTTTAAGGTAAGCGAATTGGATTGATCGAAGATGTTAGAAAGTTGGAAACAAACTCACTGTGCTCGAACTGAACACCACCCCCATGCCTGTTGTGTTTAAATGGGCATTTGTGTGAAGTCAGGCAGTTTTCGGCAGAGAAATGAAACAACACGTTTCTGATTGATTTGTGTAATTGATATGATCTTCCCTGGGTGGTAATTCGAGTCTGGAGACAGAGTGTGAGGGGAAGAGGAGGCCAAATCGATGTGGCTGAAATGTTCCAGGGGGGTTGGCTGAGGTGAGATCAATAACTGTTCTCTCAGCACTAGCTACCCTGTGTCAATCGATGCTGTTTGAATTCCACAGCACCTGTTCCTTTCTGCCTGCCACACAAGGGCATGATCCGTCCCGTAACTCCAGGACCCAGGGCTGCCCTGATTGACACCTGTGCTAATGTTAATAGTCGTGCTGTGTTTGTTGGCCGGTGCAGCGAGAACGTCCTATAAATCCACACCAGCCAAGGTGTGGAAGTGGAAAAGCAAGCTGGCGGCTGCACAACGCTGTTGCAAGCTGACTGTACATTTGGTGGCCGTACAATTCTTCATTTCCCATTCTCACTTAAAGGTGTAGTGGGACATCTCGGAAAATGCTAACTTTAGCCTGATAGCACTGAAAGCAAACGTCCCACCCTCCCTGCAATCACCGTCCAAAGCCACGCCCCCTGAACGCACATACGCTCAGAGAGCGGAATACCAGAGACAACATTAAATTACTACATCAATGGTTTCCAATAACAGTCCTCACGCTCTCCCCGCTCTGCACATTTCATATATCTTATCACGTCTGACTTTTGTTCTATTTGACCGCAAGCCATAAGTGCCCTGCAAAGTGGACATCACTGGATAATCCGCCATGATTCCAGTTCGAAGCGAACGTATATGTTCCATACAAACAGCATTAAAGTGTGCGAGACGTGAATTTAAATTGTATTTATTTAAAGGTATATTATGTCACACTTCTCTAGTAAGTTTAGTCTGTGTGTGAAGACGTTGCGCAGCGCAAATCCATGAATGACTGCTCCAAAGTGAAGTAAACTTAAACAGATTTCCCCTGCTCAGGGAGTAGGGAGCAATGAACACTGTAGGGATCATATCAATAGGAACACAGTTCATGCACGTAGCTCTCTTCTAATGAGCTGGTTATCTGATTCAGGTGTGTTAACTAAGCAAGACATGCAAATTTTGCAAAACGGGGGGGCACGAGGACTGGAATTGGGAATCGCTGGGCTACATCATGTGTCATTCAGCGGAGAGAAAACTTTATAGCACAGTTAGTAAAAGTACTACAATACCAGGAAGGAAGATTGGGTTGTTGATGTTTGCCTGCCATTCTTGCTCTCTCTGCACAGCGTGCGTGAACGCGCCGATGACGTATCGTGTCTGCGCGAACAGGGTGTGCAGAGGTATGCAAATACATGCGTTGACAGGCAGGTAGGAAAGCCAATTAAAACGCTCGGACCGAGCGTTTTGATTGGACGGACATTTCTTGGTCCTAAACCTTCCACAAAATATATAAATACAGATAAATACATTTAGACCACTTAACTTAGTGATTGCTATCAGGATGTGAAGAGACTTTCAACCAGAATAACAAAAAATGTTTCTGAAGACAATCACCTATGACACCTTTAATGCATTTTTTGGTTCTTTGTGTTATATTTCCTGCTGAGTTGGGCCGTTCGCCTCGTGAATCAGTTATTGTGACTTATCAGCCCTCGAGAGCAATTTGTTTCAGGTTTCACCACTGACCTACTAAGGAGCTCCTCTTATTTTCTCACTTATTAGCTTCCCTGACATCAGCAAAATGACTGCGCACATTGCTGATGCATTAGGCTGCCTCGGAAGACCGTGGCCTTTACGTGATGTCAGCGTCGATTGTTCATGCCGGGTCCGCAGTACTAATATTAACCTCTAATTAATAAACCAAACCTTTATTAAAAGGCCTGAGAGCTAAATGTGATCTCGGGAGTCATGGGAGAGTGCTTTGGGAGAAGACAGTGTGGACATCTAATTTGATATTGGCTCATTCAGATGATAATGGCATGCTAGTCTGAGGGAAATGAAGCGATCTGAATTTTATCGGTGAGGTCACTCGGGCTAACAGGTATCTTGGGCTCATCACTGTATTTTTGGCTGGTAACCAAAATACTGTTGCTTCAAACCCCTGTAATGATTGACACATGAACTTCACCATTACTCACCACTCAAGCTCAAGTTACCTACTGGGACATGGAATGTGTAAGGTCGGACAGTCCTTTACTTTCAGCTGGTCTCTTGTCAGCCTTACTGGACCCTTGAGGGGTTTTTTTCACAAGAGCATATGCTAATGAACATATTTGTGTGAAGTCGTCTCTCTCTGTACAACACCTATAATATCTCTCCTTAACTGGATGACGAACATGCTGGAAACAGTTGTAACTTATGTGGTCATACAATTATACATGTTTTGAAACTGGTAACATTTCACAAGATGTTGAATTTGGATGGGTTCCTGTTTTTTTGTTGTTGTTGTTGTTGTTTTAATCGGCAAAAACAAGAAGTGAAGGTGAACATTCCTGTTTTGGCTCTTTTTGTGGTTGGCATGTGGAGGGAACAGAGCATTTACAATAATTGTGTGCAATTTTTTTGTCAATTTTCAGATACAAGCACATGGATTGATGTTGACTTTGTGCAGTTTTGATGCACCATTGCCATCACATTCTTATCTTTTTGAAAATCTCTTTGTTTCATTCCTCTTTTCAGCACATAGTCTGCACCATGGGCCTGAAGTGGTACCCCCATCCGGAAGTCCTGCGCTGCATAAAAGGATGTGAGGTAAGACATCCGGACACCTGTCCATATCCTCTCAAATGGCTCTCTATCCTGTGCCTTCCCTCCCTCATTGGCGACACTCTTGCCTTGACCTCCATTTGCAGAGGCCCAAGAAGATTTATGAAGATGAAGATGTAGAGGAAGTCTACACTAAAGTCAGTACTTGTACAAGTGACTGTGATGTTCAGTGCTCCTCCTGTCTTTCTGTTTCCCCCTCTGTGCTTGTCGATACCTGTCACTTGGTGCAATCTGTTTGTACTACAGACTGGCTTATCTACAAATATTTAAGAAATTCTCACCTACACAATACATGCTCTTTCTTGTTTGATAAGAAGGAATCTGCCAATAAAAACGTTCAGTTTGCCAATTTCTGCCACATAGAAAATAAATAATAATAATGATAATAATGCTTTGGTAAATCATAATAATGAAATAAAAAGTCAAAAGTGTGAGAAAGCCATAATTATGAGTAAGCCGAAGTCTCATAATTGTGACATTTTTATTTCATAATCTTGATTTAATATCTTAATAACTTTTTTAATCCCGTAATTTTGACCTAGTATCATTCTGTTTATCTTGTAATTGACTGAATAAGTTTTGTCTCATAATTATGACTTAATATGTCATTTTGCCTGTTTGTCTCATAATTTAGATTTTTTTAAATGTCATAATTATAATAATTTTGCCTTTTTATCGCATAATTATAAGAAAAAGTATCTCAGAATTTTATATAAAACACATTTAATTATTATTCCATTATTTCAACTTTTTATGTCATAATCATGGCTTGTCATAATTATGATTTACCAAAGCATAATTGATTGGTTGATTTATTGATTGATTGATGTATTTATTCATTAATTCTTATGTGGCAGAAATGGGCTTGCATACTAGCCTGTGAAGTACTATCCAAGCAAGTCCAAACTGGGAAACTTTTTATTATTAATAATAATATTGTTATTATGAAGACAAATGATCTGATACTAGACTATTATCATTAATAAATACATGCACAGATTAGGACAAGTATGTGATCTTGTTAAGCGCTTGTGTGAGCTTGTTAATACAGTGGATCGTGAATATTACAAATATGTCTGCATGCTGTTGATTAACAGAATATTTTGATCACAAATTAATTTTAACTATGCTTTACTATGAAAGCCTATAAAACATATTTTATATTTATTTAAGGGCAGTGTCCTCAATAGGATGTACTGCATTAAAAGAAGTGTTCGCCCAAAAATTACAGGTTCATCAAGTAATACAAAGCACTATTATGAATGCTATTTTAAATTGTTTGTTTTGGCTGAATGATATATAACACAATCCATCAAACGGACTGTACATTTTTTCTTCCTCACAGTTTCTTTTTGAAACACACTACTACCATACTATTACCATAATCAACCGACATTAATCAAAGACGTTTATACATACTTTGTAGATTCAATAATAAACATTTTTAATACACAAGTATTTTAATAGTACAAAAAAAACACTTTTTTATTCAAAACGGTGGGTGTTGAAGAAGTTGACCCATCATGCCTTGAGTAACTCAAACCCATGACACATAAGCCATGACTCTAAGCACTGGAAATATTTGGGTTGGCAAAACAGCCATGTTCATCATATACAGTAGATCATTATATCTTAATTTTTCATGTTAATGGTGCTCTGAGTTTCTCTCTTTGTTTTTGTCTTAGCCTTTCATGGGTGACAATTACTGTGACGCCATCAACAACAGAGCCTACTGCAACTACGATGGAGGCGACTGCTGCCATTCCACTGTCAAGACTAAGAAGGTACAGTACACGTCCGCAACATTTCTCTTAATTTATACATTTAATGTTTCCAATATGGGTGCCTAACTTCACAACTTTGCCAGGATTGACTAAATTTAGAGATGAAAAGTCACTGACAAGCATGAGATGCTAGATGTTAACACTGACCGTCTGAATCTTACTGCACACAAGAATGGCAAACGCTTTCTGGCAAGCTCTAATCTGATTGGCTGCCTTTACGTAATTTCTTGGACTAGGGATACACATGTATTTATCAGTATGCCTGTGGAAACAATGTTGTGTTTACAAAATATCAGGTTGTTACGATGACCGCTTCTGAGAAACTAATCCCTGGATTTGCCCATGTCTGCCAGGTTTGTGGCATGCGATCTTTAAAAGCTATTCGGTGTTTTGTTTGATACACTTTTCCACATTCTCGTTTTCTACTTTTTTTTTGCAAATTCAGTCATGGACTGTTTTGCAGTTAAATGAATTTATTCTACACTTGTCTATTATTATGGTATCATCTATTTCAGATAAACCTGCTCCTAAACCATTTGTAAAAAAAACAAACCATGATCAGTCAGTTCACATGTCATCCTTCCTCACTTGTAGTTTCTAGCAGGTGAAAGACAACAGCCGAAATGAGAAATTAGTATCAGGAAATCATGTTAAAACATTTAGAGTAAATATTTATTTCACAAAAGTCACAATCTTTTCTGACTGCTTAAAGCAGTGTTTTAAACTAACAGTTTGCACCTTTCTTAGACTAACAAATGTCACTTGAAAACAAGACTCGTGAAACAGCTCGTATCCAAAATTTGGTGGTGTCATTTTCAGCATATAGTGATAAAGTAAAGTGTGAATATCAAGATTCCACACACTGGAATTCCTGTTCTTATAAAATGACTGCACACATCAGTTTAATATTAAAAATGATGGAACCAGCCACAACAACTGAAAGCAATTTTTAACAATTGCCTGGTTTCTGGTTTCACATCCACACAGCTATATATTAAATATCAGGTATCTTGGAACTGGCTGTGATACATCACTTTCTGTTCTACAGGACTCCAGACTAACATTTGAGATCATAAACTACTATTAGATTTTCTTCTTCTTCTTCTTTCTTTTTTTTTTTTTTTTTTTTTCCTTTTTTGGTAAATTAATGTTAATATGCATGAATATAAATTTAAAACACATTTAGTATAATATTAATACTGTAAATACAGTAAATCCATTGTAAACATTGGTGATCTATGGATTTAAAAAGCCTTCTAGCTGGATTGTTCATGGTGCAGGGTTTCTTCTATTTTCTGTTTTAAGTGAACTTAAAACAATCTTCACATAAACCCATTATAATAAATGTCATATTTATCTACCTGTGCCCCTCAGCAGAAATAAATTCTAAACTAAATACAGATGAATCCTTAAAACTATAAAAGTTATTGATTTCTTCTTTTTTCTTATATTCTTGATTAACAGACATCACAGCAGGTTATTAGGTTGTTTTGGCTGCTGTTTCTTTAAGAGCTGCTGCTGCTGCTGAACGTGATGCGGATCTGACACACATCGTATTTTCTCTCAACTCTACCTTTTCTGACCCATTTCAGGTCGGACCCATTTCAGTTTCTTCTAATGAGCTGACGAGTTGAATCGGGTGTGTTAGATGAGGGAGACAGTGCTAGGATGCTCCAGGACAGTTTTGAAAACCATTTCAGAGACATGTTCTTAATGTAACTCATATATAACATAATACATGCACGCACAGTTTATGGCAGCTTTAATCGCGTTTTTGGTAACTTCAAGACTTAACTGAACACGACATTGAATGCTCGTAGTTTCTTTCGCGATTTGATATGAAATGATACAGGCTATGCGTGCGCCGGCACCTTTGTGCGTGTATTTCAAAGCACGCGCTGCGAGCACAGTACAGTTTCCGCGCTCATTTGACTCGTGCCTGACGCTGAAGTGAAGTTGAAGCGCGCATCTGAAACGTCTCTTGTTTGATGCTCTCGTAAAGACGTTCTGCGACTGAATAAATTCACTTCTTGTCAAGAAAAAAGAGACAGAATTAGCAGTTATGAGTGGGGTGGCCAACCCAGGCCCCCGCCCCTGCGTTAACGGCATTAAATAATTTTAACGCGTTAAACTGAAAAAATTAATCGCCTGCGTTAACGCGCTAATTTTGACAACACTAATATATTTTTTTTTTTTTGTATTAGTGAAGTGTAAATTACTAAATTGCATTAGTAAATGTTCACTGACATTTGCACTTTCCACTCTAAAAGTAAAATGTTAACAGTGAAGAGCCATTCAAAACATGTTTGAGGTTTTATGTGAGAAAAAAATAGTAGGCTTTTCAGTTTTCACTATCTTTACTTTCAAATTCACTCCTCATCCAGAGTAATTTCTCTTTTGTGCTGGATCACCTCCTGTGCCCATGCATGAGGTTATTTAGCAGACTTAACGTTACTTTTCTTTTCCAGGCAGCTCTGAGCTGTCTCTTGGCGTTCTCCTTGTCTTGCACTGTCATTGTCTTAAATATCTGGCATGCGCTGAGAGTGTGAGTGTATGAATGGTGATGATTCACTGAATTCAGTCTACAAGAGGATGCTTTTTGGGAATTTCACAATGTGCAGTCTACGTCATTGAGCAGACATAGATCTTAGCGGGAGTTGACCACGTGCCAGTGTTGATAGAAGGTTAAATTGTTCTGCAGCCATAAGCCAGATTGCTGGTGCCTCCTTCCTCCTGATAGTATGTCACACAGTTGGCAGACCAGAGACAGAGGGATTGGACGAAATAAAGTCATCTTTTGATGAGCTAGAGCTTTTTGGTTGCGTGCATTGCTTCGTAACAGTATCGGTTTACTTTATGCATCTAAAGATAGTCTTCAGTTAGTCAATCCTGATTTCATGTACGTAGTGGACATTTCACAATGTCTTAGTTATTTGAGAAACTGATATCTTGTGCTTTGTTCTAAATATTCTTCATTTTAGATAATCCAGTGGCAAGTTTAGACTTTGGAAACATGAAAGCCAAAATGTCCACTTATAACTGTTGAAAAACAGTTTTCTGTACTCAAGAGAAAATTGAGTCTATGTCTAATGTTGGGAAAGTTGGCTCCCCGAGCAGCAACTGATACAAGAAACACCCGACATCCTGAGCCATGTTCACTGTCCTGGCAGACCTTGAAGCAAATGCATCAGCAGGGTTTGCAAAACATCCTGCCTCTGGAAATATCCAGGGCTTAGGGAAGAGCTGTAGAAAATGACTCTGAAAGAACTAATCATTTTGAGATTGATGGATTGCTGGAGTTGGATGAGTTCTACTGTAGGTCGTCTGACTGTTGAATCCAGGAGTATCGCCACATCCATTTTCGTCCCAATGTGCACCACTTTATCTTCATCTGTTCGAATTCCCAAACTCATTCCTACATTTCCTAGTCATGCCCACAAACACAAGTGCAGATCAATGGAGTTCACGCATTAGTGCACAGATAAGTAGCGGTCTGCTTTGTTATGAACCTCTGATTTCAAATTGCACTTAACTTCTCTGCGCCATTCCCGGAGTATGAGATAATCACTTGAGATAGTATGTGACTGTTTGTTGTCCCCCTGAAATGTGCTCCTAGTCATCCCCGCAAAGAACTTTTGTGACCTCACCACCTGATTTTCATTTATCTCAAGAACAGATGAGGATTTCTTGAGGGTTATAAGGAAAAATCAGCTCAAATGTTTAAGAGCAACTGAAAACAGGAAGACCAATATTCCTCAGTGCTATAGTACAATAGCAGATAGGTTATTATAGGTGCTTTTGAAACACTGCTTCATGAAGCTTCGAAACCTTCATTAGTCATTCATTTAGTTTTAAGTGATTTGGAGAGTGCATCAAACTTCCAAAGTCACTTGATTTCAGTAAACTAGGCTTCGTTATGTCATGTCAAAAGTGAATCATTTTTGTGACAGCGGAGCTTAGAGGAAGGTAACTACCAAAAACAGTCAGGAATTACACTAAGTTGAGTTCATTTACAGTTATGTGTGTCTAGATGCTGGAACCGCTCTGAGTTGTTTCACATACAACAAACTGCTGCTTAACCACAGTAGTATGCATCATTGAACAAAAAAAAAAAAAAAAAATAGGTATTTGCGGCTCTTTCCCAAAACCGTAGTGATGCTCGATTCTTGAAAGAATTGCTCATTTGAGCCAGTTCTCCAAAATTAACCGGTCGAGCCGGTTCACAAAATCGAGATGAATGCAACTTTAGTTTCAGGTTCATTACGCAAGACGCACAGCAAAAGTAGCACATCCAACTACTTTGTCTGAATGAGCCAGTTCAACCAACTGTCGAAATTTGCAGAGGATTACCAAGGAGTCTAATGAGTGAATTTATGATACTCTGCTAGTCTGGAAACCATGGTTTTACTACTACTACAAAAAAACATGGTTATTTTAGTTAAACCATGGTAACCACAAATTAGTAAGTAGTTTGGAGATATTTGCATACATTTTAATTGAAATAAATATATAAAAAAGCTTAATTTTAACGTTTTAAATACAACAAAGCAAAATACAATGGCATTTAAAAGTGCCTTTCATAAACAATCAGCATAGACAAAATTGAAAAAAGTAACAAAAAAAAAAAAGGCGCTTAAACAATACACTGCACATGGGCAGTTACATTTGTCCTGGTTTTAGGGAAGGTTTGCATTAGGGAAAACAAGCTGTCTGATTTTTTTGGGTTTCAGCCTGTTCCTCCTCTCTGAAATAATTTGCCCAGTTTAAGAAATTATTCACTCTGCAGGCACAGAGTTTGCAACTATACACAATCTTCTCTTCATAATGTCCGTTAAACTTTCATAAACCACTTGTCATGCTTTCCACCAAGTGAGTAGATCGTCACTCCTTGGAATCAGGGGCCTTGCCAAGCAACTCCTTATTCCTGCCATTGCTTCTGATGTGCCATTCCTGACAATGAATGAATTAGTCACCTTCTCCTCAAAGTCCCCCCAGACTGAAAGTTGCTTGGAAGAGGCAGTAGTAAGCCTAGTACTCTCAGCATGAGGTTCATTCACCTGCCTGTTAGACCTGGGTGCTGAAGCTGCAGTAATACTCTTGCAGGCCTCATCTGCTGCTGCTAGATCGTGAAAGCCCTTCTGCTTAAACCTTGAGTCAAACAGGGTGCCTCTGCCAACAGGCAGAAGAATTCAATTCTTTCTGCAGTCCCCTTGCAATTAGAATGACTTTAGATGCTGCCACATACCTGTGACATTTAGAAGCAAAGACAACCTTACATAAATTGCATATAGTCTAATTGTATATAGAAGAACTGATATATTTTTCATTGACAGATAATGATTACAATAACTCATGAATCAGGTTAAAAAATAATAATAATAATAATCCCAAGCTTAAATTATATTAAAATACACAAACCTTTCTGCACTGAGCTGTAACCTTTTCAAAAGGCTTTAGTATTTCACAGGTATTGTTCACAATCTCCCACTCATCAGGGGTCAGCGTTGGCAAGCTGGGGCTGACAAGGGCAAGTGTGGCAATAATGGCATCTGTTTGCTGCCAAAATCTTTGCAGCATGTAAAAGGTAGAGTTCCATCTTGTTACTGCATCCTGCTTGAGCTTTAACTCTTCAAGACCCATCTGTTCCTGAGTTGCTCTGATGCAGTAGTGCTCCTGTGAAAGTGCGTAACAATAGTTTGTACCTTTGCCACACCTCCTGAATATGTTTTAAACCCTCCATCACAATCAGGTTTATAGTGTGCAAGGCAAGGCAAGTGTTTACATCCAACCTTCTGAACTGCAGATTTAATGTTGCTTGCATTGTCAGATACACATGCAATAATTTTATCATCAGTAAGTCCTTAACAATGGAAAAGGGTTGCAAATCAAGAGCAATCATTTTTACAAGCTTTTCGTCCACTTTACTCTGTTTGACAGAGTCAGTTGGCTGTTTCACGTAACACTTCATAGAATGTTGTTGGCTGCTTTTGCACATTTGTCCCTGCTACAGATCTGGGTGTAGGTTGAACTGAGGCTGCAGTCCCAGCAGTGTCACCATAGACTGGGAGTGAGTTATCTGGATTGGGTTGCCTTACTTGAGTAAACAGGGCAGTTGGGTGTTTTGTTTGTAGGTGCCGTCTAAAATGTAATGTGGATCCTCTTGTGCCTGAAAATACATTAGTTTGCATTTTGCTTTGCTTGGTCCGGTTTCTTCAAAGTGGATCCAAATATTGCCTTGCTTTGCTTCACTGACTTTAACTTTGTTTCAGACCAAAATATAAATTCACATTTCTCCACTTTTTCTTTTATTTAAAAATGAATATTATGAATATTTAGGCTAAAGCTGTCAATTTAACTTGTTGATATTCATTGTAGGCAGTCAGAGAGTTGAAATGCAAAGTTGAAAGTCAGCTTTTCAGTCATATCTGACTCAAATTGAACCATAGCCATGTAGACTACTCAATATTTATCAGTCGTATCTGACATGAAAGATCAGTGAATGAAACTGTGTCCACAGATATCATTAATTTAAGTGAATGAAAAGAAATAATAAGCAATAAGCATTTACACAAACAACTTTATTTGAACGTTTCATTGATATTATACTAAGTTGTTAAAAAAAAATAAGTCATGTCATATTGTTTAAACCGGTTAATTGAATCTAGCTGTCCAAAAGAAACAGTTTGTTGAAATGAATCAGTCTTGGCATCACTACGAAACTGTACTAACATGGTCAAACCTCTATCATTTCAACCCCATTGGTTCAAAAATATATATAGGACTGTAGTTAATTATGCCATGAATCAATTCAAAATCCAAAATCTAAAGTTTGTTTACATAATGTATATGTATATATAAATACACACACATACACACATATAAACACATACCATAGTTGGCTAACGATGATTTCGGTAAAAAACATTCCTGACAGATTCAATGAGTTCATTCAGTGAAGGATTCATTAGACTGATTCAAACTAGTAAACTGAGTGAAAATGACTAATTTGTTCATTAATTACACTACAATGGTGCTGTGTTGATTTTTGTTGAATGGTGCTGCAGCTCGAGAGAAATAAATATACAAAAGGACATTTAAAAAAATACAAATTCAGAACAATTCTTTTATCTTATGTGTTATTGTTGACTCAGCAAGACACTTGGTCATGTTCTTGTTGCCAGCAAAAGTGTTGCCAGCAATGCCTGCAGTGAGGTCTGTCTCTCTTTGGGTGATCCTCTCGTTGGCCATGGTGACCCCAAGGCAAAGGAAACCAAGGCACTTCCCTGCTGCTTGTGTATTTGTTTCCCTTCCTTATCGCACCCTGTCGTGCTCACTTTATCTCGGCTCTCGTCATGTTCTCTGAAAGGTTTGCGTATTAAGACTTTCTGGATGACTGGCTGTGTATTATTCCTGTCAGGGACTTTGAAGGTGCGAGTCAAACTGCATCTCAGGTCACCGCAGGATGCTTTACTAATCACTACAAGCTGTTGGCATGAGGAAGGAGGCCAGCAGGCATATTAGGGCAAAGAAAGAGAGATCCTTTGGTTTTCTTTACAAGAAATTCCTTTCTGGCAGAGGATTTAGTAAGTTTTAAGCTCACAAGGTCAGTGATGTAGAAAGGCCTAACTGGTTAGCTGATCAGTTTAACCTCACTGATGACTTTTACTTTGATCATATGGAGGGTTAGAGATTTCAACAAATCCCATAGCAATAAAACTTTGGCACATAGCTTGTCATGCTTTTTTTTTTTTTGGCTGTTGTTGTGATATGCAGCGCAATATAGTTTCCTTTTATCTGCAAACACTGGACACTTAACTGTGATTGTTAAATCGTGTGTGCATGGGTGTAGAAATGTAATTCTTCTCCAAAAAAAAAAAAAAAGTGCCAACAGTAATGTACTTCAGCCATTTGTTTTTGGACCATCAGTTACGCGTCGCTTCAGATCTAGAAGTTGCAATTGCTAGTGACTTCAAAAAGTCAAGAACTGTTAAGGAAATGTTAGCATACTTACTGTATTCGAGGAGAAGATAAATTCAGAACGAGTAGGTAAATATCTAGATGGATACAGTATGTTGTTTTTCTTCAGCACTATCCTGTTTAAAGCTTTAATGAGAATAAGAAGAAAGGGTCTACAGTTTTATAGTCTAATTTGAAAGAATTTGTTTTGGATCACAAAAGAGAACTAAATCTTTTATTGAACAAATGACCTAAAACAACCTAACAAGACTAAAAAGCTATGAAGCCATTGATTTTGCTGTTTGTATATTACTATGTTTACTGTTCTTTTTTTAAACTGAAGACTTGAAGTCTAGAAGTTAGAAGTGTAACCCATTAGAATGTTTTAGAAAGTTTCAAATGTTTCCTTTTTTTTGTTTTTTACAAATTGACTTGTATTGTATAAATGGTTTGGTTTGTTAAAATCTTCACATTTTTCTTTTTTTTTTCCCAAGTCCTAAAGTTTTCTGTTGATCTCTAGGTTTAAATGAGCAGATCCCAGATGTTCATTGGAGTCTTTAGACCCTTCTGTATGTAAAAGACATCTCTTACATTTAAATAGCACAACCAGTGTCATTAAAATAACCAAACCACCAAATTCAGAGTCTCAGTGGCCTTTTAAGAAATCTGAGGGACAACCCGAATTCAATAGGCTCTTGTTAGCATTCTCAACACCCAATACTGTGCCAAGGTAATAAATGGAAGGGGGAAACTCCTCCGGGGGCCAGCCCGCAATTGTGGCAGTAGCAAATGTGTGTCTCTTACGTTTTTATAAGATGTAATTATCAACGCATGTTGGTTTTGCCCTGCAAATTTTATGGCTATGAAACCACATCTCCAAATGAGCTTTTCAGTTTTCCAAATTCTTTCCTTTAATCTTGGCTGTTTTAGGGAAAAGTGGCAATGAAGTGCCAACCGTGCAAGATTGGGGCAAGATTGCTGTTTCTGCAGCAAAAAATGAGGGTGAGGTAGTTTTTCGAGACTTTCACAACAAGGTTTCCCTTATCGAGGCTGAGACTGAAAGCTGTGCCTCCCATGACTCCACTTTCCACAGGTTTAATGGCCTGAGCACACGAGTGCAGTTTGGGCTGAAGGAAAGCATGCAAATATCATGGATACATCATCAAGACCAATATTAATAATCAGAATAAGCAATTTTCATTAGTAAAGTCTATTTTACAAGGTATGCAGCAACTTAATTATAACATTAATAAAGAATATGTGGCCACTGATCAGTTAATTGCACTGGCATAAAAAAAATCTGAAAATTAGAGGAAGCAGCATTTTATAAACCTGAATATTCATATTTATAAGACTGCTGCTTGCTATGGTAGCACTTTTTTTTTGTAAATGTACATACTATGTCATTACTGCAGTAATAGCAATAACTAGGTAATAACTAGGTAATGACTGAAACCTAACCTTAACTCAAGTTCATGTCATTACCTTATATCGCTCAGTACTTTCTTGGGTAATACACTGTAGAACAGAGGTTTTCAAACATTTTTGCTCTTAAAAACTTTTGAAAACCACTGTTCTACAGTGTATTACCCAAGAAAGTACCGAGCGAGCCCTTTTATTTTCTTTATAAATTGACACAGCCCATATATTACATTTTAAATTTTACATTTATGCATTTAGCAGACGCTTTTATCCAAAGCGACTTACATTGCATTCAAGTTACAATTTTTACATTTTATCAGCTCTTGCTTTCCCTGGGAATTGAACCCATGACCTTGGCATTGCTAGCACCATGCTTTACTATTTGAGCTACAGGAAAGCTACATATATAGCTAAAACAACCATATATATATACAGTCAGGTCCATAAATATTGGAACATCGACACAATTCTAACATTTTTGGCTCTATACACCACCACAATGGATTTCAAATGAAACGAACAAGATGTGCTTTAACTGCAGACTGTCAGCTTTAATTTGAGGGTTTTTACATCAAATCGAATTGAGCGATTGTAGGAATTACAACAGTTTGCATATGTGCCTCCCACTTGTTAAGGGGACCAAAAGTAATGGGACAGAATAATAATCATAAATCAAACTTTCACTTTTAATGCTGATTTGCAAATCCTTTTTGCAGTCAATTACGGCCTGAAGTCTGGAGGCAGCATAAACGCATCACCAGGCTGGGTTTTCATCCTGGTGATGCTCTGCCAGGCCTCTACTGCAACCATCTTCAGTTCCTGCTTGTTCTTGGGGCATTTTCCCTTCAGTTTTGTCTTCAACTTAAGTGAAATGCATGCTCAATCGGATTCAAGGTCAGGTGATTGACTTAGCCATTGCATAACAATCCCTTCTTTTTCCACTTCAAAAACTCTTTGGTTGCTTTTGCAGTATGCTTTGGGTCATTGTCCATCTGCACTGTGGGCGCCGTCAATAGTTCTGAGCATTGGCTGAATATGAGCAGATAATATTGCCGAAACACTTCCAAATTCATCCTGCTGCTTTGTCAGCAGTCACATCATCAGTAAATACAAAGAGAACCAGTTCCATGGCAGCCATACATGCCCGCACGCCATAACACTACCACCATGCTTCACTGATGAGGTGGTATGCTTAGGATCATGAGCAGTTCCTTTCCTTCTCATACTCTTCTCTTCCCATCTCACTGGTACAAGTTGATCTGGTCTCATCTGTCCATGGATGTTCCCAGAACTGTAGGCTTTTTTTAGATGTCGTTTGGCAAACTCCTAATCTGGCCTTCTACCTGTTTTTGAGGCTCACCAATGGTTTACATCTTGTGGTGAACCCTCTGTATTCACTCTGGTGAAGTCTTCTGCTTGATTGTTGACTTTGACACACATACACCTACCTCTAGGAAGTGTTGATCTGGCCAACTGTTGTGAAGGTGTTTTCTTGCCAGGAAGAAAATTCTTCCGGTCATCCACACCACAGCTGTTTTCCGTGGTCTTCTGGTGTTGCTGAGCTCACCCGGTGTGTTTCCTTCTTTTTAAGAATGTTCCCAACAATTGTTTTGGCCACGCTAATGTTTTTGCTATCTCTCTGATGGGTTTGTTTTGTTTTTTTCAGCTAATGATGGCTTGCTTCACTGATAGTGACAGCTCTTTGGATCTCATCTTGACAGTTGACAGCAACAGATTCCAAATGCAAATAGCACACTTGAAATGAACTCTGGACCTTTTATCTGCTCATTGTAATTGGGATAATGAGGGAATAACACACACCTGGCCATGTCTACTGTGGAACAGCTGAGAAGCCAATTGTCCCATTACTTTTGGTCCCTTAACAAGTGGGAGGCACATATGCAAAATGTTGTAATTCCTACACCGTTCACCTGATTTGGATGTAAATACCCTCAAATTAAAGCTGACAGTCTGCAGTTAAAGCACATCTTGTTCGTTTCATTTGAAATCCATTGTGGTGGTGTATAGAGCCAAAAATGTTAGAATTGTGTCGATGTCCCAATATTTATGGACCTGACTGTACAACCATTTACATGCAATCAAGTCAAGTCATATACAGTACCGGTGTGGAGTCACACGGAGGAGCTTCAGAAGAATAAATGGAGGAGTAATGACATTCAGTGTTGCCAAGTCAGCAGTTTTAGTGTGGAATTGGGCTATTTTTACACTGTTGCTGTGGGTTAAAGCTATCTCTCTGAAATGAAATTTCAGTTGCGGTAAACACATGATTGGGCTAGTTTTGGACTGGATTTAATAAGCAATTGGGCTGGTTTTGTTTTGCAGACCTGGCAACCATTGAAAGGCGAGAGAGGACCAGACCTGGGACATTACACTGTGATATTGTTTACATTTATGCAGGTTTGAAAACCTGTGAGTCTAAAGCATTTAGCTGATGGGATTTGTAAATTGTTGTCATTTAGAATTTGCAGTGATTTTAGCTATATACAGGGCCAACCAAAACTCTCTTTTGGCATTAAAAAAACTACTGTCAGGATTTACTAAAGATACACACAGTGAAATATTAGTGCTGAAAAGGCATGGACACAGTTATTTTTTTGTGGCTGACATTATTGCATATGCATTTGTAGGATTGTCCCTTTCAGGTGCAAAACTTATGGGAGAAGAGTATTTAAGTGAAATGCAACATGATCTCATAAGGTTTGTAGTAGTCAATTTCCTAGTAACTGTGCCATTTTTAACCGCCCAAAAAAGCATGTCTTAAACCTGACATTAATTTGTGCTGCTCTTGGTAGATTGTGTTGGTCATCTTGGAAATGATCTGGCTGCGTCTGTCTTATGTAATGTGTGCACTGTCAGTAGATCAAGCACAGAACTTTCCTCCCCCATCGGCGCTTTTATGGGATTGTGTTCTCACGCTAATTTGCCCTGTTTAGTAAATATGGCTCTTAATGTTGTAAATATTGTTTCTACCATTGTTAGAAATTACTTTGTGAATATATTTAAAGTCTTTGAGTGTACTCAACTTGAGTTTGTAGTGCAAACCAAATGAAACTCTTATTTCTTATTTTGTAGAGAAATAATCGTAAAACAACTTCTCAAACAGTAAACGATGCTTAAATAAATTGACGTTTTGACGTGATGTATGCATCTGAACCTCAGTGCAGTTCAGCATTATGCTGTGTTGAGTTTTGAAGCACTATGTCTACGCCCCGACCCCCAGTCCCTTGATACTATTTCACTTCAACTGCAATCTGACACATGCATGCACTCTGCAGAGCTGGGGGGGTTGTGTGCCGTGACGTACATGGTCTGTCAGGGAAAGTGTGTGTGTGTGTGTGTGTTCTGGACTGGCCTCTGCCCCATGCTGACATTCCCAGCCACCATCGATGAGCCCCAGATGTGGCAGCTAGTTTGGCCACCCTAAGGGTCAAGGGCAGAGGAAACCATGTCAAATTTGCCACCCACATCTTAGTCCGATGGTGAGATAAGGAGAGAGTGCAAGAACTTGAACTGTGAAAGTTTGCAAGTCTTGCAAACAAGAACTGTACTAGAGCGTGCACCTTCACGGGGAGGTCGATAACAATTGCCTGCTGAAAAAAGCAGCCTTAGTTGCCATCCCAGTCTTAAAGAGCTGGTTAGGTTGGTCTGTTTGATGGTTTTAGAGGGTTTGGGGGCACTTGTTAGCTGGTCAGGATGGAAAAAACAGCCTGGTCATTAAATCACCGTAGGGTGATTTTTATTTTTTTTTTCAGCAAGGTTAGCAAAAGCCAGAAAAATTAATGTGTTCAGACGAGAGGGAAGGCATACGGTTGGACAGGAAATGCCATGCAGGGCAATGACGGCTGGTTTTGATATGTGTCCGGTTCATGCTTGTAAAAGCTTCACAGGTAAGTGGCTCTGGAAAGACTAAGTGTTGCTCACACAAACATGTTTTGTTTTAATAACTCCGTAATACATGTCATTTCCGTCTGGAGAACTGCACTCTCACACTACAAAAAGCTTGTTCTTCATCAGTATTGTTCTCATTAGCCAGCAAGCAACATATCTAAACATCCTTACATTTGTTTTAGAAGCGCAAACTGTGTGGGAGAATAAGCCTAGGTTTGTTACCATTAATAATGAAATAATAATAAATGAATAAAATATAAATATTAGATGAAAACTGCATATTTAAAAGATAAATGCTGCCTTTTGAACAAGCTGAAATAAATTTTAAGTACTTAAATATATAAATGAATGAATGAATGAATGCATGAAAGGTATATAGGAATATAAAAAAAAATACAGAAGCATAAAATTACTGAAACTTAAAGTAAACTAATTAGTTAAAATACAACTGAAAATATAAAAAAGCTTATTAATGAGAGTATATAAATGATATTAAATTAATACCAATTAAGAAGACTACTTTGTTAGATTTGTGCCTAAATTTAATCCAAGACATATTCTCTAAAAAGCTGTTGTATGATCTTGATACTAGTTTAAAGTAAGTAAATCTGTCTTGCTTTAGGGATGTTATTATTAGTTTTGTTTTTGTTTTGTTTTCTAAAAAACAAGACAAAATTACAGATTTTTTTTTTAAATCTCTTCTTAATATTAATTAAATTATATGATTAAACCACTGTATCAGTTGTGTTTGTTTGTTCATTTAGTTCATTTAGTTATTTTAATTGAGTAACATGCCTAAAAATGTAGATGATGTTGTTTCTGATTTAAAATAGTACATTATTATGCAGCTCTCTGGAATATTTTTTTTTCTGATTATAATATTCTAATATTCACTGTCATCCAAGTAAAAACGGTATATCAGTCCACTCCTCCGGGTAACTGAAACCGGTGATAGTTTTAAGTCTCTCGTATCACACTACAGACTTTCTCTCTTTTGTTTCATAAAAATGCAAACAGCACCATTTTCCAGTTGTTGAATGTAGTGAAGATGACCGCAGTGTAATTAAATATTATTGCAATATTAGTTTCAGTGTTCATCTTCTAGCCAGGGCAATTGTTTTGTACGCTGTGGTGGACTGTTTTTTTCATTGAAGAAGGTTTAAGATAATTTGTATAATAGCAGTACTTCACATACCTTACTGCAATTATCGTTACTCTAATTCTAAGCATAATCATATTAACTTAATCACAATATTCTGTTTACATGAGTTTAATTGCCTACTCGCATTACGAACGTGAAAAATGTCTGCAGTGTTCAAGGCAATCAACCTGATTTCAGCCAGATTTCATACTGAAGTGCCTCCACTTTGGCCTTGACTCAAACCCTCATCTGTTTTTAGGTACAAAAAGGCAGGATATTACTCCATAATCGATGCTATGAATTAGAAAGTCCACTTTGTTGTGCACCAAGATAAATTTGCATATGAATTCATGTCATGAACAAATCAGTCTGTTCAGCCACTGAGGCTAAGACAAATGGTTCCATGAATGCGCAAATGTGAACTGCACATATGGTCCTAGTTTTGAGCGACTGGAGATGCATTTTATCCAGAAAAGCAGCTGAGGCCTGTCCCGAGGGAGGCCGCAATGCAGCAGCTGGTGTCAGTGACGCACTGCCAACATTCAATTGTGACGTCAAATGCCAAACAACATTCAAATTCTATTTTCAATCCCTCCAAGGGGCTCATCAATTTTTCAAGTCAGTGCCAAGTCCAGACGTCTTGACCAATGATGCAAGCTGTCATTACACTCTTAAAAATAAAGGAGATTTGTTGGCATCGATAGTTCCAGAGCCTTTAACATCCATGAACCTTTCCATCTCACAAATAGTGGAAAAAAGTTCTTAATATTATTAAAATGTTCTTCACATGAAGAAAAAATAGCATTGTTCTATTAAGAAATGTTCATTGGACGGTTCTTTGGGGAACTAAAAATGGTTGTTTTATGAAACGGGTGTCTGGAGAGCCAGTATCCTGCAGAGTTTAGCTTCAACCAGCTCCAACACACTTGCCTGGAAGATTCTAGTAAGTCTGAAGGCCTTAATTAGCAGATTCATGTGTTTTTGATTAGGGTTGAAGCTGAACTCTGCAAGTCAGTGGCCTTCAAGAAACTGGACACCCCTGTTTCAATGGCATCACTGTGAAAACCCCTTCTGGGATCTTTATTTTAAGAGTCTACTCTGAACCTTTTGGTTTGTATGTTTTAACACGTGCTTCTTTTCTCCTTCAAGGTGATTCCGTTCCCCATGTCTTGTGACATTCGAAGGGAGTGCGCTTGTCGGGACCCCAACGCCTTGGAGAACCGAAAGGGAGAGCACTTGCACTCACTTGGTTAACACGCTCCACCAAGCCGGTGCGCAGACTGGGACAGGATGAGATTTTCTTCCCAGAAATGCTGCTGCTTCACAGTTGTACCTCTCCTCTTATAGCTGTTCATCATTTCCAAGTCTGAGTCTACCTGTTATCTCTTACACTATGTTTGGAAAAGGATCTCAATGTCAAGACCCCACAAAGGACCAAAGCTGGTTTGTGTATGCCATCTGTAGATCACTCACAACCCCTTCAAAAAATGAAAGCAAGTCATCTCAAGGAAACATACTGATTAGACCAAAGTCAGAAAAAGAAGAAACACACTCTCAAAATCGTTTAGGGGACTTGATTTGTTTTAGTTTGTCTTGGATGTGACCTCAGTCGAAGGAGGAAGTTGGTCGCCCGTGTCGTGTGTCCCTACAGAAGCAGACTGGGTCCCAAAACAAGGAGCGTACGGTTAGCTGGACAGCAATCGCATGATCGTGGGTTGTTTTTAAAGACTAATCAGTGATTATTTTAATGTTCCTGAAAAGATACAAATCTATCAAATATAAATGCGCAATGGGGAAGAGCTGCAGGTCTCGTCGCACACTATTTAAGTTCTGTTATGAAATAATTGCGAATCGAGGTTTCTTTAAAATGCACACCGATAGATCCGTGCATAAATACAGTGAGAATGAATTGGTTTCTTTAGCATGGCTGCTGTTGTTGCTGCTATGATTGCTGCTAATTAGTCAAACAACAGACAACAGGAATATGCAGGCCATGATTTAGTGTGTCATCAGTCTGCCTTAATACTTACCTCTGATCAATATAAACATCCATGACCGAAGACCTCCCATTACAGCTCCAGGCCAGTGCTGAATTGAAACTCGTCTGGTCCCAATGCAAAATAGACAAATTCCTGAATGTAGAGGCCATTGTCATAAACCTTTTATTTAATGGAAATGCTTAGTTCACCCAAAATCTGACGATTCTACCATTTACCGTACTCACCCTCATTTTTTTCCCCATAAAATAAGCACCCCATTTCCAAAAAAAAATGACAGTTCAGTTAAAAAAAAAAAAAGAAAGTATTCCATACGAGTCTTCTGAAGCCATACAGGTCTTGTGTGATGAAGAGATTGAAATTAAAGTGAATATTCGCAGAAAATCTTTCCGTCTTCTGCAGATCTCGCATGTCATTCTCCACTCTCTGGTTTCAACACACATGAGAACCAATGACATCAAAGCGTGGTGTGACGTCCAAAGGTGCCATATTTCAGTCTTACCGCAAACATGGAAGGTATTTCTGAGCTCTGATGGAGGGGAAAATTTCCAGCAACTAAAAACAGATTAACCTTTAGTCTGTTCCTCACACAAACCCATCAGCTTCAGAAGACTGCATGAGTACTATGGACTACTGCTGTGGTACTTCTGAGGTTCTTTGCATTATTAAATTGATCATGATTATGTAAAATGAATGATGAGGACAAATGGAGACTCTTACACACTCTTTTTAATCTCAGTGAATCTTCTGCAGTCAAAAAGGTTTCGAAGGTAATTTACTGCACATGTGCCAACTTTTTAACCACTTGTATGTGTTTTTGCCAAAAAAAGAGAAAAGCTTCATGGTAATCGGAATTAATTTATATATGCAAAATCGTAATCAGATTTCAAAATCAGAGAGAAAATGAAAATCACTTTAATGATTATTACTTTAAGGGATAGTTTACTCAAAAATGAAAATGTGCTGAAAATTTACTCACCCTCAGGCCATCCAAGATGTAGATGAGTTTGCTGCTTCATCAGATTTGAAGAAATGTAGCTTTCCATCACTTGCTCACCAATGGATCCTCTACACTAAATGGGTGCCGTCAGAATGAGAGTCCAAACAGCAGATAAAAACATCACAACAATCCACAAGTAAACCACACCACTCCAATCCATCAAATAACATTTGTGTAGTGAATAACAGCTCATTAGTAAGATGTTTTTGTCTTCTAACCATTGGTTTCATCTAAAATATAAAACATATATCTTTGCTAAACACAAAAACAAAAATCATCTGGTCTGAATAAGGTGAGAAATGTGCGCAGATTAAGCACTGTTTACAACTGAAAAAGTCCAAAACAGCACTAAAATGTGGGTGTGTTTTCCCATCACTTTTCAATGGAGGAAGCATTATTGTGGTTTATGAACTGATACAGTTATGGATTATGGACTTGTTTTAACTAGAAGCAATGGTAGAAAGTTAAAACATCTTAATGATGGATTTGTTTCATACAAGCACGCAGCTTTTGGCTTCACAAGATGTTAAGTGTTGGACTGTCATGTGGATTATTGTGATGTTTTTATCAGCTCTTTGGACTCTCATTCTGATGGCACCCATTCACTGCAGAGGATGAGCAAATGATGGAATGCTATATTTCTCCAAATCTGTTTCGATGAAGAAACAAACCCATCTGCATGGCCTAAAGGGGAATAACATTTCAGCAAATTTTCATTTTGGGGAGGACTATTCCTTTAATGCATACAAAATTGAACTTAAGCAGCCTCTAAATATGTTTCATTTATTTGTTCTTTTGTGAAATATTTGGCTACCAACTGTGAACTACTTCAAGCAAACCTCTTCCCCTTATGGCCTTAAAAATGTTTTAACTAGTTTCTCACTAATGTCTGAATCT
This sequence comes from Tor tambroides, assembly GCA_021397915.2. Classification (NCBI taxonomy): domain Eukaryota; kingdom Metazoa; phylum Chordata; class Actinopteri; order Cypriniformes; family Cyprinidae; genus Tor; species Tor tambroides. The sequence goes on from JAFVLL020021633.1 coordinate 52,973, forward strand.
CCAGGTTTGACTCTCTGTATCAGGTGTGTCAAACCTGCTTCTGGAGTGCCATCATCCTGAAGACTGTAGTTGCAGCCCTACTCCAAAACACCTGCCTAAAGACCTTGACTGGCTGGTTCAGGCGTGTTTAATCAGGACTGTAATTAAACTCTTTTGGAAGAGCTGAATTTAATGCCCTTGGTCTATAGTGATGTCCCCTTATATTGGCTGTTCGTTGAAAATTCCACAAGCCATAATACTGAAGCACATGGTAAAGAAATAAGTATAATGTTACTGTGGTACTCACCTGCCGAAGAGTTTGCCAGGTGCAAAAATTCACGCTTATGCAGAAAAATGGTTCACAAGCCATTTCAGATAAGGTTTGTCGTCTTCTCCTTGAAGTTATTAATTTAGTGCGATCGAGCCAAGGCTAAGGAAAATGGCTCCTTGAACATCGGCTGTTTTATTGGCATGGAAAACATGCTGAAGCATTAAAGATTATTTTGCTTGATGATTTAATAATGGGCATCACTTTGTGCAATTGTAGATATAAGGTAGTTAAAGTGTAGTAACTATGACATTTATGATTAAGGAAAAAAAAAGAAACAACATCTGGAAGAAACTCAGACAACCATATCGTGTGATTTTTGTTTGTTTTGTTTAGTGTTGTGTCCTCATGTATGTGGCATAAAGACTTCATGATCAGATGCCGAAGTCAATATTTTCTTTTATTGTGCTTGTAGTGTCACAAGTACAGTCATTTATATTTCTGAAGAAAGGATAAAATTTAAAAATAAAAAAAGGAATAAATAATAATCTTATGTACCAGTATTTGTATTAATGACCTCAGTTGCTGCACTTTTTTCGGTAGCCCGTCGAACGAAAGTTAAAACTTCTAAAATCGCTGCTATTGTTAGGCAGGACAATTTGGGAGGGAATATGTGTTTGTGGTGAAATTAGTAATGTTTGATTTTCCTTTTACTGTATGATATTATCATATGCCTCTGTGATTACTGATGATTATTGTGGTTCCACTTGCTTCACGTCTGGTTTTGTCGTAAACAGCAGAGCAGTGTGACATGTGGAAACATGTTATTGGATTGACATGCCCTGTCTGAACAAACCTTTGGGATCATGGAAAACTGGCTTTAATATTTATGTTTCAGAAAGTGTGAAAATTAAGACTTTAAATGGGTCATTATATGTATGTATGTATGTGTTTGTTCAGATGTTGTTGATGATTTTTTTTTTTTTATTAATTAGCAATCTTGTGAGTTAGATTGAAGGATGTATTATGATTATTATTATTATGAAGGAACTACAACACCCAAAGGGGAAAATAAATAAATAAAATCTATATGAAGCAGGAGAGTACAAGAATTCTGATAATAATAATAATAATAATGTATAAAGATTTTGTTTGCTATATATTCTTGGGAGAACAAGTGTATTAAGTTACTATTACCTGAAATTATGTAACTCTACTCAAGATAACATTAGTCAGCATTTATTGCCAAGATGGACAGCAAAACTGATCAGCAACCATGTCGCCAATTTAGCAATTTAGCACGAACATCAAGTAACTTGCCAATTTCCTGACAGGTTTTGTGATTGGCAGCCCTGTCAGCCAATGCTTTTTTTTGTTTGTTTGTTTGTTTTTTCTCCAATGCTGCAGAAATGTACCGGTTAACTGCCTAATGTTTCCTTTTTGAATCACTCTTCTCAGACTTATTATATGTTTCTCCATCACTATGTGCAAATCAGCAATCCACAACGCCAGAACCAGTTCTGAGTGCAATTGCGCCAAATACTCAACCTTTTTGCTTTATTTTAGACATTAGTAATCCCTCGAAGCATACAGGTCTGAAGAGTGTTTGTTGGCTTGTTAAATGAAGTTGCCATTGGGCTGTTTGACACACTACTGTAAGCACCATAGGATTTCTTGCTGTACCTCATGCCTGTAATGTTTGCTGCTTCCATATTTTTGTATGTTAGTGATTTGCGTCTATTAGCAACATATAATAGTGTACATAGTAGAACTATTTATTGAGAGTGTTATACTTTTGTAAGTTATATTTTTTATTGTTTATGTAAGTTATTTGTACAATGGTCTTATAAGTGTAAAATTTGATTATTGGGGCTCTTATATTATTTTTAGTTTTTGTTTATTCTTTTATCCATTGCTCCAGTTGAAGAACAAATCCAAATATCTCTATATCTCTCTCTATATAAATTGCCATTCAATGACAGAATGTCATTAAGTCACACCTCACAGTTTTCCATGCTATGGAAATACTGCCATTAATGCAGTTGGGACATGATTGTAACTAAATGTTATAATGTAATATATGTATGTAATTGTTTGTTAATACAGTGCATTCATTCTATGGCAGTCCCCACGAGAGGAGAATGTGATCATGGTATATCTTGCAATAGGAGAAATCACAGTTTTAAAAATGAAATTCAAAAACGTATTCCCAGTTTGTACCAAACATTTTGAATGTGTCTTAAGATCCATGAAATTCAGAGCTCACATGCATCAGCATTGGACAGGTGAAGAAAACACATTGCTGTTTTTGGCCTACCAATATGTTTGTCCAGGTGTCAAAATATGGACGGGCGCAGCAAAACATCAGTGTTCGATGAGTCAGAGTTTCTTCCCTGACTAGTGCTAACTATTTGGAGTCCTCAAATTCGAATTATATTTATTTGAAATGTTGGTCAGATGGTGGAAAAATGTAAGAAAAACTAATGGAATTGTATCAAGAGCTTTATTACAGGTTAATATGAATGTCTTGACCGGTTGTAAATAGTGATGTGAAAACGTGTACCAGTAAAATGCCTTGTATATTTAAAGAGTTTCATTAAACACAATGATACGTTTATGAAAGTTATTTAAATTTGAGAAATGCACCATGGTCATCAGCATTGCAGTTACATCAGCATCGAGAGTTGGATTTCAAGTGTCCTTTAATTTGAGTCAGTGTTCTAAATTCTCTTGAAACGGACATCTTTGTGCCTGTTATTAAAACCCATTTGTGTTTGGTGATGCTGGCCATGTCTGCTCTTCACATTGCTAATAAATTCTAAGCAAAATTCTGACTTCTGCTTGATTCATATGTATAATATATAACTGTTCCCAGTTGAGGGGATTCCTCAAGTGTGGATAGAGTTGATGTCTTCTTTACAGCAGAAATGTAGTTTTGAATTTATTCACCGTTTCAACTGGTCAGTCGGTCTATCTGATCTCTCGATTTAAGAAAAGATATGCATTTTTTGGCACGTGCCAAATTTCCTTACATATATTCTGTGACATGCTTGTTTTTTAGTAACACTTTACAGTAAGGTTTCATTAATTTAACATTAGTTCACAATGCAATAGCTAACATGAAAACAATGATTCATAGTTTCACAGAATATATTAATCTAGGTTTATATTAACTTCTATGTACATTTTTAACATTTACAGTAGTATAATTTAGTATTATGAACCAACAAGAATTAGCAATGAATAGTACTATATTTATTAATTAACATTATCCTAGATTAATAAACATTGTTGTATAATGTACTAATGTTAACAAATTGAATCTTGCATTTTTCTTTTGCGTAGTTGCATAGGTTTACTGTTGTTGGCATACTTTGGTGCTTTAGATTATAGCATACCTGATGTATCAATTAAAAAAAAAAATATATATATATATATATATATATATATATAAAAATGTTGAAAGAGTAAGGTTATTTTTCCATTATGTATTGTGTATAAATAAAGCACTGGTAACTGCTCAGGGGTGTCGTCTGCTTTTTGACCATTCCAGCATTTTGGGTTTGGATTCAGTTTTTGTGGTGGATACTGATATAATAAATTCAGGTTTCATCAGGTTTTGTCTCTAATGGAACGACAGCAATCCAATGCATTCCCACATGCTTGTGAGCATTTATTCATTTAGCTTTATTTTTCTTCATCCAAACAGGTGAAGTAATTGCTTGTATGCAGACTGTAACATCAAGACAGCATCTGAACTGTATTTTCAAACAATTTTCAGTCCTACTGTCATTTGAATGTCATCTGTATATGGCTGCATCTCTCTTCAGTACTAGTTGAAAGCCACATCAACTCGATGCTTATTAATGGTCCTCCTTTACTATAACAGACTCGTGTGTTCAGCCCGAACTGGTTTGACCAGACTGTTTCCTGAAAATCATAATACATATGCACTACTTAGTGGACACATGGAGACTATTTAATATATTGTTTTAATATACTAAAACACAAAAGGTCTATATCAAGGACTATGTCAAAAAAGTTTGAAGGATTCAGTCGATCAGTAGGCCAAATTATAAACAGATGGAAATTACTTCTGTGGTCTTTGAGGAGCTGCACTCCTTTGCTTGCTTTGGGGAGCCAGAACTATCCCTGTAGCCATGGGTAAGGAGAGACCATCACATTTTCCTCATCACTCTCATCTTCCCCAGCACAGGACTGTCCTACTCCTAGTTGGAATTTGCACACAGAGATTTATATCCCTGTCTTTAGGTTTCCTTCAGACAGGATGATGTTACATCTTTGGCGGCATTCTGACCACATGGGAGATATATTCCCTCCAGCACATCCTGGGTTTTCCTCCAGGGTCTCTTCCTATTTGGACATGCCTGGAACACTTCCACATGAAGGTATCCGAGAAACATCCTGACCAGATGCCTCACCTAGCTCCTTTTGATGCAGAGAAGCAACGATGCCAAGCAGCTTCTCCGGCTGTCCACCTTTTAGGTGAATGTGATTTCAACAAGTAAAACATGTTCCTGGATTAACATTCTTGTTGATTTGAGGGATAAGGGTGCTTCTACACCCTTGTTATTCAGCTATCATTTACTTCTGATTTTAGGGTAGGGTTAGCTTTAAGGATATGGTTAGGTCTATGTTTTTGGACCGTAATGGACAAAAACCAAATATGCTGATCCAGGATATCCAGGATATATGCTCTTACTTAGCATAAACTGAAGGTCAGAATCTTCCACAAATAGCTCTCAAACTGGGTACCCTCCATTCTTTTAATGCATCTTGAAATTATTTCTGAATAATATCCATGAATATCCAAACCCTCCTTGGAGTACCACCGTAACAAGGTGGAGGGTTTTAGTGCCTCTGCGACGTGTCCAAACTCTGTCCTGGAGGGCCATTGTCCTGTAGAGTTTAGCATCAACCCCAATTAAACAAACCTGGACCAGCTAATCAAGGTCTTACTGGGCATGCAAGAAACTTCCAAGAAAGTATGTTGGGGCAAGCTGGAGCTAAACTCTGCAGGACAGTGGCCCCCCAGCACCAAGTTTGGACACCACTGTAGTAGGAGATCCCTTGGCAAATTGCTTAAAAGACTGAACTACTAAGCAGCATGTCCCAACCCTGCTCCTAGTGGTACACCAACAGTACACATTTTGGATCTCTCCCCAATCTGACCCATCTATTCTATAATCTATGTTTTGGAGTCTCTACTAATGAGCTGATGAGTTGATTCAGGTGTGTTTGATAAGCAAAAGTAAAAAAAAAAAAAAAAAAAGGTGTATTGCTGCCGTGCCTCCAGGAACAGAGTTTGGAAACACTCTACTAAAGGACTGTAAGAGGCCAGACTAAGAGTGATCCAACATTGTCCCCTATGATACGATTCAGAAAAGAGAGGAAGATCTTGCCCAGGGTTGGGATTCTAGGGTCCTCTCCTCAGCCCAAGCAAACAACATGGGGCCACCTTCTTGTGGACTCAATAGTCAACACCTGCAAGAAGAGGTACAATATACAATATATGGGACCAGTGTAATGCACAATGGATGGCAGGTGGAGAGAGGGCTCTCACTGAACAACAATCTAAGTTGTTCAGTGAGAGCAGCCACACTGATGCTTTTAGCCTAAAACTGACTCCTTTAGGTTTCCAACGTGATCGATTCCTTTAGATAGCCCATCACTAATCAAGTATATAGTTGATTTTTCTCATTCACTTGAATGAATATAAATTACCAGCTATGTGATACAATTTTTTAATCCAGAACAGAAAGAACTCCAGTCAAGAACACTGATTTCATTGTTTTGGTCCCCCAGATGCTTCATAATGAGAAACAAACATATATATATATATATATATATATATATACACACACAGTATATTCTATTAAGAGAATTTGCATGGCGTATGAAGCAAGACCTCTGATCAATTTACAATACATGATTGCTTAACTTTTCTTTTAGCAACATAACCCTTTTATGTTAGAAAATCCCTGAATGTCAATGTGTTCTAAAAGGTAGGATTTTTTAAACTACATTAATCTTGTGAAAGTTTAAGGTTTTCAATTTATGAGATTACTCAACATTTATTGCAAAGAAAAACAGGATGCAAAATTAAATCCACATTTGCATTGATGCTGCAACAGAAGTTAATGGACAAAGACTGCTTCAAATTAACTTTAGAACAGGACATAATACTGAGGCATACTGAAATGAAATCATGAAACAAACAGAGTTCCCAACAAAGGTTTGGGAGGAACATGCTCAAGTAATCTGACAAATCACAACACTGCTTACCTCATTCCCGTGACAGTTCATAAACCGAATGCCTCCTCGCATCTAGTTACTGAATTTAAGAGAGTCTCACATTGTCCTCTTTGTTGGATGTGGATCTCCCAGCCACAAACTTGTGAGGTTTGTACAAAGAGAGAGGTTGCAGTGTTAACTAAAACCATAAAGTTTGCCTGCCCCATGATTGCTCATAACTGAATAGTAATTCCACTACATGAATATGGGGGACTATTATTTAGCATTATATTTTGCATGCTAAGTTACTTTTGTTCATTTTAAGTCAAATGGATTAGTGTGAAGAATTCAGGAGAAACACAATGCTACTTATGTTGAGTCCATTTGGTTTCAGAGTTCCCTCAGCACTATTGTTTTCCCCAAGTACTCTACACAGACCAAAAAATCCATGGAGAACTAACAACTGACCTATCGGTAAGCCCCGCCCCCCGTTAGTTACTGTTGCAAACTCGGACAAACAAAAGGAGTTGCTAACTGTCTTACAACGAAAGCTGTCAGTGAAAACCTTGTCCCTATATCTTTTTGATAAATTTTGGACACAGAAGGACCACCATTCAAGTGGTACTTAAATATGTTATGGAGGAATATATACAAGGTTTTAAAATATATGTTGTGGGTATTAATTTGGAACCGAGGGTTTACAGGTCACAATGCAAGCGGGAGAAGCCTCATATTGTGGTCGTCACGACAGCAGATGAAAAAATCCCGGATCAACATTGTTCATGTACCGTAGGGTAAGAGTATATTAATTTACATTTAACCAGATTAATATGAAGAGACATTGAAATGTAGACCTTCGTTTATGTGTTTTTGTCCTGTACTGTACAAGACACGAGAACAGTTCACTATTTAGGTTTGTACGTTAGCTCGGACTCCCTAACTTTAACGTTAGCTAGTTTTAGCCAGAGATACCTTGCTGAAATGCAAGATGACATTAATGTTCTGCTTGAGCACATGAAAATTGTAACTTAAAGGTATCATAGGTGATTGTCTTCAGAAACATTTTTTGTTATTCTGGTTGAAAGTCTCTTCACATCCTGATAGCAATCATTAAGTTAAGTGGTTTAAATGTATTTATCTGTATTTATATATTCTGTGGAAGGTGTAGGACCAAGAAATGTTGTCTGTAAACAAAACGCCTCGGTTCGAGCGTTTTAATTGTCTTTTCTACCTGTCTGTCAACGTATGTATTTGCGTACCTCTGCGCACCCTGTTCGCGCGGACACGATTCGTCATCAGCGCGTTCACGCACGCTGTGCAGACACAGAGAGAATGGCAGGCAAACATCAACAACCCGATCTTCCTTCCTGGTATTGTAGTACATTTACTATCTGTGCTATTATGTTTTCTCACCGGTGAATGACACATGATGTAGTCCAGCGGTTCTCAATTGCAGTCCTCGCGCTCCCCGCTCTGCATATTTAGCTTAGTCTCGTTTAGTTAACACACCTGAATCAGATAACCAGCTCATTAGAAGAGAGCTACGTGCATGAACTGTGTTCCGATTGACATGCTCCCTACACAGTGTTCATTGCTCCCTACTCCCTGAGCAGGGAAAATCCGTTGAAGTTTATTTAACTTTGGAGCATTCATTCACGGATTTGCGCTGCGCAGTGTCTTCACACACAGACGAAACTTACTAGAAGTGTGACATAATATACCTCTGTAAATAAATACAATTTAATTCACATCTTGCACACTTTATTGCCCTTTGTATGGAACATGCTTTGAACTGGAATCATGGCGGAATTTCTGGTGATGTCCACTTCGCAGGGCACTTATGACTTACGGTCAAATAGAACAAAAGTCCGACGTGATAAGATATATGAAATGTGCAGAGAGGGGAGAGCGTGAGGACTGTTATTGGAAACCGTTGATGTAGTAATTTAATGTTGTCTCTGGTATTCCGCTCTCTGAGCGTATGTGTGTTCAGGGGGCGTGGCTTTGGACGGCGATTGCAGGGAGGGTGGGACGTTCGCTTTCAGTGCTATCAGGCTAAAGTTAGCATTTTCCGAAATGTCCCACTACACCTTTAATGAGAGTATGACAACAAGAAAATGAACGTTTTCGTTTTCATTGGGATTGGGGTTGAATGCTTAGGGACATTTTGCTCTGTTCTGTTTGGGTTTAGGAAATAGAATAAAATATATTGCCTATGCTCTCAGGATACCTGGAATCAGTGTTACAAGTACCCCAGGCACATCGTTTTTCTATTTTTTTTAAGCATAAACTCTATAAAATCGATGTGAGCTTCGGATCTTCCAATGTTTCTCTATGGCGCTGAAACCTAAAGATGTCCGAGTTCCGCTCTCCGTGCTACTGATACTCGACTGCCATTGGCTAGTCTGCGTTTGAGGGGAGGGGCTTACCGATAGGGCAATATATAGACAATATTGCAGACCAAGTATTAGCCTAAGCCCTATAACCCTAACCCCAAATTATTTTGACTTACTTTTTTAAATGCTGAGCATCTTACAGTTTTGCAAAAGGTGTGTGATGAGCACAACAGAATTCTATAATATAGAGATTGCCAGTGATGTAGTATAACAGGAGTTTCCTAACTTTAATTGATTCTTCACATTTTCAGATAAAACAGAGAAAACGTCTTAAAAAAAATAAAAATAATAATAATAATAATTATACATTATATATATATATATATATATATATATATATATATGAAAAATGAAAAAAGGTCAAAAGTATAAAACTACACAGTGCACACATCCAGTACAAAATTGTGTCAGCTCTACAATTACATTTCCTTTTTATCTTCAAACTCACAATATGATCCAAAGTTGTTTTGAAAGAATTTTCATGAAACACATGCCCTGTTATAGGACAAAAATTACTTACTGCTCCAAAAATATGCTATTTAATCCTAATGCAAAGCCTGTGTTGATATTCATAAAGATTATTGGTTCCTTCCAAAAAGGGAAAATGAACTGTAATTGGTGGTCTCTGTTTCATTTCCCTGCTAGTTCTGCCAGAAAGTAGATTACACAAACATTCACAGAGAGTTTAGGATGGCAACCTTCTGATGGCCCCAGCCAAGCAGAGCTAAACCAGGGGCCAGTGGAAGGGTCTGTGCACACTTCCTCTTTGTGTTATGCCTAAAATATAGAGGCTGTTCATAAACAAAAACCTTCATATTCTCAAGCAACACTTAAATATGTATGGATGTATAATAACAATACATCACAGTAAGTGGCCTTCCAACAGTATTTCAAAGACAATAGAAGTAATTATGAATTTACATTTAAAGATGTACTGAAGTCCTACTTGATTGGGTAAAAAAAAAAAAATCTGTTAACTGGATGAAGGTGTAAACAATGTACATGTTTTTTTTGTTTGTTTGTTTTGTTTTTTCGCTCCAGTTGGTTTTGAAAGCAACATTTACACAATATGGACAAAAGCATTGGGACAACATCTTAATTATCAAATTCAGGTGTTTCAATCAGACCATGCAGTCTGTATTTACAAACACTTGTGGAAAAAAAGGTGGTTCTGAAGAGCTCAGAGTATGGTACTGTGATAGGATGTCACCTTTACAATAAGACAACTATACAATAATGTGAACTGTAAGTGGTATTATTGGAAAATAACACTTTAGAAATAGCAGCAGCTCAGCCATGAAATGGAAGACCATGGTGGGTAAAATTTGCCAGCCTAGCACTGCTGATTCCATAGCTGAAGATTTCCTCTAACATTAATATCAGCAGGCAGAAGCTTTATAGAATTGTTTTCCATGGCCAAGCAACTGCATGCAAGCCTCACATCACCAAGTACAATGCCAAGCGTGGGATGGAGTGGAGTAAAGCAAAAGGATACTGGACTCTGGAGCAGTGGAAACCTGTTCTTTGAAGTGATGAATCACGCTTCTCTGTTTAGCAGTCTGATGGTCAAGTCCGGGTATGGTGGATACTAGGAGAACGTTACCTGTCTGATTGCATTTTGCCAAAGTTTGGTGGAGGAGGGATAATGGTATGGGGCTGTTTTTCAGGTGTTGAAAAAGGGGGGACCAATTCCATATTAATGTATATGCATTTAAAATGTATGTCATTAAAGTCCCTGTTGGTGTAATGGTCACGTCTCCCAATACTTTTGTCCATATAGTGTATCATGATGGCTTCATGATTCTAGAGTGGAATGTATATTCAGTTTTGTACCATATCTGTTGGTTTATCATTTAAATCCTACAGTACCAAACTTATTTTTGGAATTTTCCAGCTTGGGATATATGGGATGGGAGGTTGCGCTACTACACATTTTCTGAAAGAGTATTGAATCTCTGGATCAAAACACGGTGAAGAAAGAGAAACAAGTGATTGCATATATAAGCAGATGCATACGTAAAAAATGTGATTATCAAACAGCATATAAATCAAAATTGCCTAAAACGTTACTGAATTAAAGGAAGTAGTTTAAAATTTGCAGGCTTTGGGGATGTTGATGGAAGCGATCGACTCCATCTGTGTTTTGATCATCATTCTGAATCTGATCCGGATGTAGTCTAGTCCAAAACACCATTTTCTCCTCTTTATCTTCAAAAATTACCCACATTCAAGTGTTGGTTAAACAAGAATGCATGAAGCAAGAATATGTATGTATGCATGTTTGTTTGTTTTTGTTTTTTGGTTAAAAGCAGAGGCTCTGTTTATTCTTTTGACATATTGCATGTTCAGATATCCATAAAACTGGGGGCCCTGAAAATTGTGAAAGTGATCAAAAATGCTAAAAAAAAGACAGAAACTGTCAGGGAAAGAGTTAAAAATGAAGACTTTTTTGTTTCTATTTGATTAAAATTCTTATTAGATAGTTCTTAGTAAAGAAATAGGTAAAAGGTGTGAAAGAAAGAAAGCAAATGACTGACAAAGTACTGCAGCGTTATTCTCATGAGCATTGCTTTGTTTGGTCATTGTCTTCCTCACCTGGGGCCAAGCTCATCCTCACTCCTCCACACAAAGTCTCCAAACTTCTCATAGTGGGAATTGTAGTGATGCTGTACACGATACAGCAGTGGGGGTGAAATCTCCATCAGGGTGTTGTAGGCCGTCTGTTGCTCCTTTCCGCTGGTGTAGCCATTATAGAGGTTGTATACTTTGTCTGCGATCTCTGTTTGAGAAGAAAGTAGATCTGACATCTGAAATCTGAACTGTCTGTTTTCAAAGAACAAGCTTTCTAAGAAAATCTGGTCTTTTCAGATGTTTTCTCATTTTTAATGGCTGACAAACGACTGCCTGTTTTTTTGTTGTTCTTTTTCTTCTACTTTTAGGATTTAAAGTACACTGTAATTGCACATTTAATATAATTAGCACACTTATTGAGAACCAAAGATCAGATTTCCTAACATGTTTTAATGTTTGTCATGTTTTTTGTCTTATCACATCACATTATGACTTGTATGGTAAGTCCCACTTTTCCTTTCCTTTGAGTGAACTTTCTGTAATCTTACTTTTACTTTGACATGGATTTTGAGTGCTGTACTTCCCTGTGATTCATACTGCTGCCAGACCTGTGAATTCTGTTTGAGTAAAATGGTCTAGCCGCTATGTATGACGTAATCGTAAACAGGCAGGACATGAAGAGCTGCCACCTCAGATGGGTGTGAAGATGACACTTCACTGGCGCGCCTCTCACTCTGTTCATTCACACGTATGAATGGAGTGAAGGAGAATGGCAATGTACCTTCTGCTTTGCTGTCATCCACCATCGGACATGACGTGCGGACAGTCACAAAACTCGCATCCGACCGACTACCACGGCTGTCCACGGCATACAGAGTGAACCTAGAACAGAGGAAAGGGTGGACGTGAGGAAAACGTCTGTTTCAATGTGTGTCCTAGTCTCTGTTTTTAAGTTCCTTTATAACTGAAAAACAAAATGGGTTTAGGCAACATAAACATGACGTCATGCGACAAAACCATTAAAACTGAAAGGTGTCCCTGAAAAAGTGTTTCTGGAGTTCTTGTTTATGAGCCTCAGACCACTAAAAACATGCAGGCAAGAGTGCAGGGATTCCAGTGGATTCTGTTATGTTAGGAAAACTGCGTGCACGACAACAAAAAAGAAAAGAAAAAAAAATCTAGCCATTACAGCTAATAGCAGCTTAAATGGGACTCCCACTTCCTCTAATGACGGAGTTCCGTTTGGCAAATACAAAACACATTAAAGCTGCTGCTCAGCATTTTCTTAGACCACCCAGCACAACGTGCACTAAACAGCCCTGGCTCCGCTGCTAATCACAAGGAGAAATGGCCCACCATCAGCTGGCATGAACACTCGGGTCATTGAGGAGACCAATCCCTATGTTTGACTGTCTATGTGTAGTATAACAGGCTCTGTCTAGTTATTATTATTATTAGGCAGAGGCTATTTGCACGAAGTCTAGAAAAAATATTTTCTTTGCACTAAGTGTAAATAATCAAAGTCAAGTCAGATTTATTTGTATAAGGCTTGTTTCAAAGCAGCTTTACAGGAAGTCATACTATTATGTCTTTAATGCTGTAGTGCTGTTCCATAGAGCAAGATTCAGAGCTTTGGCAATAAGACAACAACAACAACAACAAAAACGATGATACGAGTGATCCATCAGATCTTAGATCTAACTATATTGTATTTATAGTGTGGTCTGTGTTTCAATGCCACAGTGCCTCAGGCAAACAACCGAGCATTGAAAGGCAAGAAAGAGATTTAAATATTGTTGGTTTAGTTGGTTGTGTTCAAAGCAAAATAACAAATATATGACTCAAATAGCAGTAATTTGACGAGTGTGTTAAATAATGGCGCAAATACCAGTAATTTGATGAGTGCAAACGTTAGTAAATCGCGTTGCGTGATTCATTCTTCCCATACTTTCTTCCCATAAATTTTGCAATATCCAATAAGGTCAGGCGCAAAAATATCTGTGTCCACGCCTTTTTAGCGCTAATTCTTTACTGCGCGTCTTTAGTAAATCCTGACAGTACTATTTTAATGCCAAAAGACGGTTTGCGCTGGTGCAAGCTGTTAGTAAATCTGTCCCTTAGTGTAAATAGTGGAAGGTACTATTTGCACCTCAGCGGATTGCAGTAGGTAACATAATACACAAACAGTATGCAATAATAATAATAACAAAATATTCTGTGTATATTTATTAAAATCATAAGTAAATGCTTTCTTATTTGGACTTTACTTGTTTCCATCCCTAAAGCACACCCCTACACCGTTCCTGAACCATATTTAAACTGCCAGCCCATCCAAAAGCACAAGGACACCACATTTAATTACCCTAGGCCTATTACCTCAAACACCTTATTTCCACTTATGGATGCTTTTTTAAGTAAATGTTTTTCTAAGCTGATACATGATAAAAGGGAGAAGAATGGGATTGGAAAAAGATGGATTCAAACTTTGGCTCTATAAAAACACAGTTTGGCTCAGCCATAGTTATAAATTTAAGAATAATATTAAGTGCACGCATTTTTATTAAAATGTAATTTTATTACACTAATTCATGATGTACTATTGATAAGATATAGTTTATTTAAACATGTATGGCATGGAAACAAAAATAATAATAATAATTAAAAAAAAAAAAAAAAAAAAAAAAAAATATATATATATATATATATATATATATAAATATATATATATATATATATATATATATATATATGGCCTCTATGGATGCTGTGCAGGGACATACACACCAAATGTATAGGTTGAAGCCAGGCCTAAATATTATTGAGCTCATAGATTACTCATTTGCTACTTTAATCTTTCCACATTTGACAGGGGGGAAAAAGTATGAAATGTCGTCTAAAGCCCTAAACACACTGCAAGATTTTCGGCTGTCGCAGACGAAAGATTGGCATCGTGAAACAGTCGTGGCAAATCAGAAATCGCTGCGATTGCTTCACGATGACAGTCTTTCGTCTGGGACAGCCGAAAATCATGCGGTGTGTTTAGAGATTTACTCCAGTGCAACTGTCACATCATGTTTGTTAATTTGCTCTTAGTGGCTCTTGAAACACTAGTTCTTGATGATGACCACCTTAAGAGCTGTAGTCAAATTTTTGGATTGCTCTGTGCATTAGAGGTGCCTCTGTGAGCAGGTTTTTCAAACATAAAGCTTATTACAACATACCAGTGCACATCCATGGCCATCTTCGGCATTAAATGCACAGCAGAACACTCAGAAAAAAATGTAGACCTATGTTTATATGCTAATATATTATGATTAGAGGCCAAGCACCAAAGGTGTGTAGGCGCCAATTGTATCTATTCTTCTTCTTTAGAAAAGTTATGAAATTTGGTACATAGATAGAGGACAGTCTGAACCAGGGGTGCCCAACCCTGGTCCTGGAGATCTACAGGTACCTTCCTGCAGAGTTCAGATCCAAACCTGATCAAACACACCTGTCTGGAATTATTAAATGTTCCTGAAGATCTTAATTAGTTGGTTCAGTTGTGTTTGATCAGGGTTGAAGGTGAACTTTCTACAGGAACAAGATTGGGCACCCCTGATCTGAACATTAACCACAGTC
This sequence comes from Tor tambroides, assembly GCA_021397915.2. Classification (NCBI taxonomy): domain Eukaryota; kingdom Metazoa; phylum Chordata; class Actinopteri; order Cypriniformes; family Cyprinidae; genus Tor; species Tor tambroides. The sequence continues at coordinate 68,063 of JAFVLL020021633.1, forward strand.
TCTAATTTAATCCTTCTAGCACCATCAGCTGTCAAAAGTTGCACTCACGTTTATGCTAATTCTTTTTTGCTCTGATTGCTTAACTCAAGTCGACTGCACTCTGTGAAATTATTTTCAGTCATGAAAAATTTTCCACCATTTTGAATTATCCAAAGGAAAAAAAAAACATTTTTTTAAACTCCTCCTAGACTGTATTCAGACCAAAGGTGGTATGTGTCATGACAACTATTGCACAGTTTCGGCACAGCGCCACCTAGTGGCGAGGAAATGTTAAAAATGGCACAAACAGCAAGTTAAGCAAAAAGAAAAAAAAATATGAATGAATGAATGAATGAATGAATAAATAAATAAATAAATAAATAAATAAATAAATAATCTAAATGGTTAGGCCAAAAATCAGAAGACTGTCTTCTTTAGTTTTGGTGCAACATTGATTTGAACAACACCCAATTTCCCCATGTCGACCATTTTGTGCATCAAACATTTTGAACTTTGTCATAAAATGCTGTATTCTCCGAACACATTGGAAAATTGCTACGAAACTCAAAATGTGTCATCGTCATCATGTCCTAAAAGTACTCCATAAAGTTTTGGAACAGCTCCACCTTGTGGTGAGAATTGAAATCTTAATGAATACTAATACATTTTGATTAATTTTAACTACTGTCACGAGGCTGGTCTTACTCTAGGGTCATGCCGAGAACATAGATACCAAATATGCCATAGTCCTCTCTGCCATTTTGATTTTAAAAACCTACCCTGTGTCCCAATGTGCATACTATCCACCCTATCTGCCCTAAATAGTATTGAAAATTACTAATATCGCATGGAATTTAGGATGGATAGTATTCACATTGGGATGCAGGCCTACTTTTTTGAACTCCTACTAGACCAAAGGTGCACATTGGTGCTCTGGTGGACTTTCACATTGATAGGCAAAACTGTTTTTGTTTACCGCAACAATGAATTTAATAGTGTGATGCCAAACTGCATTTGAGGCTGTATCTCTGCAAAGCTTTGCATGTTATATGTGTCATTGTCACCCAGACAAATTTGGTGTCAGCACCACCTATTGTTCAAAAGTAATAAGCATTTAAGGCACACTGAAAGTGATTGTAATTATGGGTTTTCAACCATTTTACTTAAAATTATTTTCAAATACCTATTATTTACTCATTTTTTGCAGTTGTTCTGATCCTCATTGCCATGTTTGCTCATTTTTCCCCTGTAATGCTTGGCCCTTAAAGGTGGGGTAAGTGATTTATGGAAGCCAGTGTTGATATTTGAAATCACCAAAACAAACACGCCCCTACCCCAAAAGGGTCTTGCCCCTATTTTGATAGCTCGGCCCCACACATACATAATCTACGCAACCCAGGCAACGATTAGTTCTGTGAAACAAAGCAAAACTGCTGCCGCATTCTATTTATGACGTGCTGACACAAATTTCAAATGATTTTCAACGGTCGCTTTATCGCGTCCAGTGTAGGCAGACTTTAGCTGTTGTGGAGCGCTGTGTCCATTGTAGACATGGTGTTACTAACCTATTGAGAAGAAACAAAGCAACCTCGGCATCCGATCGCAGGCCCTCCGCTCCTTGAGTTCTCTCCAGCGCTGGAAACTTATCCGATATTTACAAGGGTCCTACTTCATGCCTTATTGTTCCGCAGATGTTTTCCTCTTTTGTTTTTTATCCGCCATCTCTAACTTTCTGTCGCTCGGCTCGGCTGTTCACTGAACACTCTCTCCTCCACATCATGAGTAGACACACCCCTTACTGCTGATTGGCTACAAGTTTGTTTTGGTACTCGGCCCCAACTCAGTTTTCTAAAACGTTCTTGAAATATTACATACCCCACTGTTAATTGCTGCTTGCAACTACATTTTTAAATGCAACCCAAATTCCCGAAATGTTAATGAATAAAATGAAAACTAAAAGAATTTCAAATCACATGAGCCAATATTTTATTCACAATAGAACATAGATAGTTTAAACATTTGTTATATTGAGAAATTTTATAATTTTATGCGCAAAATGAGCTAATTTCAAATTTGATGCCTGCTACAGGTCTCAAAATAGTTGGGACGGGGGCATGTTTACCATGATGTAGCATCTCCTCTTCTTTTCAAAACAGTTTGAAGACGTCTGGGCATCGAGGTTATGAGTTTCTGGAGTTTCGGTGTTGGAATTTGGTCCCATTCTTGCCTGATATAGGTTTCCAGAGTTTGTGGTCGTCTTTGATGTATTTTTCGTTTAACGATGCGCCAAATGTTCTCTATAGGTGAAAGATCTGGACTGCAGGCAGGCCAATTCAGCACCCGGACTGTTCTATTACGAAGCCATGCTGTTGTAATAGCTGCAGTATGTGGTTTTGCATTGTCCTGCTGAAATGCACAAGGCCTTCCCTGAAATAGACGTCGTCTGGAAGAGAGCATATGTTGCTCTAAAACCTTCATATACCTTTCAGCATTCATAGTGCCTTCCAAAATATGCAAGCTGCTCATACTGTATGCACTTATGGTAGTATTCCACAATCTTTTTACACACTCTTTCACAGATTGGAGAGCCTCTGCCCATCTTTACTTCTGAGAGACTCTGCCTCTCTAAGACATCCCTTTTATAACTAATCATGTTACAGACCTGATGCCAATTAACTTAATTAGTTGCTAGATGTTCTCCCAGCTGAATCTTTTCTAAATGTATTACTTTTTCAGCCCTTTGTTGCCCCCGTTCCAACTTTTTTGAGACCTGTAGCAGGCATCAAATTTGAAATGAGCTCATTTAGTGGATAAGTGTAAAATTTCTCTATTTAAACATTTGTTATGTTCTCTATGTTATATTATGAATAAAATATTGGCTCATGTTATTTGAAAGTCTTTTAGTTTTCATTTTATTCAAATTTCAAAAACGTCCCAACATTTCCGGAATTCGGGTTGTATTATTGTCGACCTTCCCAAGCTGTTGCAACAAAGCTGAAAGCACACAATTTTGGAAATTACTCAATTACCCAAAATTAGAAAGGGGTGTCCACATGCTTTTGGCTATATTATGTAGTAACAGCTATGACACGAAACATGTGAAGGTGCAACAAAAATGATGGCCATTTTTGATGACTATATTCACAGTAGCCTCTCATACTTCATGACTTAAATAATAAAGTTAGTTAAATGTCGCTAGTAACCTCAGTAGAGTATAGCTCTAAATCTTGATACAGCTGTATGGTACGTCAAGTTTACTATAACCATGAATTAAGTAGATTAGTTCCAAGTTTATATGCAGCGTGCCAGTGTCAGATTAAATCGAAAAGCACATTTTGAAGAATTATTAAATTCCTTCATTACGAGAAATGCTGTTGTGCAGTCATACCGTAAACCAACATTGCATGCATCCAACCCCAAATTGCCAGTCAGAGGAGACATTTCTTCATTCCAGCTTTGTTTTATAACAAGCAGCGCTGCCATCAGATGAATGTGATGAATCAGATGAAATGGATATGCTCTCTGACTACCCATAAGACAACGGAAGGATGCCAGAAATGTCTTTTCCTTATTTCCAAGGAGACGTTTTTTTACACGGCACGGTTTTGACACTTTGACTCTTCCTTTGTTTGGAAATCCATATTTCAATAACCACCAGCTGATTGTTTTGTTTGTAATATGGTCTGTTTATACATGGCTCACATAGTTTGCCTGATCTTGTTATTCATCGAAGGAGTGTGGCATTCCTTTGCTAAACCTCACCAAAAGACATTACCCCAAATGCAGGCTGGCCACCATCCGCTGCCAATCTCATCAGAACAACACTGGCTCGAACAATCACATTGTTTAAATTATGTGGTTGCGCGGTCGCCCAGTAGAGTGTTTTTTTTTTTTTTTTTAATCAGACAATTTGTTGTTTGGTTTAAGGACTTCAGACTGGGAACTCTGGAATAGTTGCTGTTTTGGATCATTTAAGGTGTTGCAAAGATGCCAAACGTACTTTTTGTGTTTACATGCTCTGAATTATCTCCCACTCTTACGCTCTTGAGTAGGCCTATAAAGGTTCCAAAAGGAGGTTTTCACAGTGATGCCACAGAAGCAGCATTTTTGATTCCCAAAAGAACCTTTCAGTGAACAGTTCATAGCAGAAAACTGAGATGTCACAATAATTACAGAGAGAATGAGACTTTGACATGTTCTGAAGAAGAAGCTTGCTTGTGCAAAACAGCGCTTTGCTATACAGTGGCTATAGTGTTGGTGGTGCTGGTCATTGCTGTATGATGTTCTAAGCGAATTTTTAGCATTTCTTAAAACTATGTTTGAGCAATTCAACAATTTTTGAATTCATAAACAATTTCAGCTATTTTTAAATTCATAAACAATTTCAGATGAACAGAAATAAGCTCTACAGAAAATAACAGTGTCATTATACATTGTACTGAATTAGCTCTCACGTCATTTATGCTCATGAAAATAAAGGTTCCAAAAACAGGTTTCCATAACGATGCCATAAAAGAACCATTTTTTGGTTCCCCAAAGAATCTGTTAATGGACAGTTCTTAAAAGAATCTTAGTTTTTCTCAATGTGAAGAACGTTTTAATAGTCTAAATAACCTTTTGTGGAATGAAAAGGTTGAATAGATGTTAAAGGCTCTTCATGGAACCATCAAAGCCAATAAAGAACCATTATTTTTAAGAGGAACTCTTTGGAATTTCAAATGCCATTTTTCTGATGTTGTTTTCTTAGTGTTTTTTTTTTTTTTTTTTTTACACAATACTGCATGTTTATTATCTTTGCTTCTCTCTCTGGATGTCACATGCCATTTAAATCCAACTCCAAGTTTGAGGAACTCTGCAAACAATTGGCAATGATAAAGATCACCCAGGAGAACAAAGGCTAAGTGGTCTGGCCCATCGCTGGGAATGTCAAAACACGCCGGAAAAACACACATTCCCCTTCGCCCCCCAGGAACGATTTCTCTCTCTCTTTTCCCCTGCCTGGCTGACAAGCTGTGCATCTCTCATTTTTCTCACGTCAGCTTCACCATTCTTTGGTTACTCCTGTATGTTTGGCTTTTCACAGCTCATGGCTGTTTTGATTTCTGGCACCTATTGTTCAGCCATTAAATGTTTTTTTTTTTTTTTTGGCAAATCTCAGCACTGATTGAGACACTGTTGAGATCTTCAACAGACAGATAGACGTATAGCTGTGTTCCACTGACTTCAGCAAATTGCGCCATTTGCTCATAATTTATTCTCATATTTTTTAGAACAAACTGAGATGTAAAGTGAGAAGAACAAGGTTTTCTGAAGAAAATGTGAGTGGTACTTGTGCTTTGTTATACAGTAAATGTGTTGTTAGTGGAAAGTTACTTTTAAAAGTAATGCATTACAATAGTCTGTTACTCTCTAAAAAGTAACTAATTGTGTTTTATGAACAATAATGTGTTACGTTACTTTTGCGTTACTTTTTATCATCTGGGCTGGGCTTGCCAAAACAAACTTTTCAGCTGTACTGCCATTCTGGATTGCAGAAGAATAAGACACAGGAGAAGAAAGTTCAACACTCTCACTTAAGCAATGAAACACAAATGCGATGTTTAACTAAAGTAATTTTTGCTTATTCATATGGTTGAATTGGATCATTGAAGGGCAGCAGGAAAGACATTGGTAATAAAATGGGATTAAATACAAACACATTTAACATTTAATTATTGTTTGCGTCAATCTGAGTTTGCATTTAACTGTTTTTATTCATTTTAAGGAATACTGAATCTGTTTTTGTTTAAGTGAGATGAGTAAATTCATGTTCACATTTAGTCTAGACTTACACAGCGCACACCAGTGTTGGGGGTAACGCATTACAAGTAATGTGAGTTACATAATCAGATTACTTTTTTAAAGTAACTAGTAAAGTAATGCATTACTTTGAATTTAGAAGACAATATCTAAGTTACTTTTTCAAATAAGTAACACCAGTTTTTTTCCCATTTATTGTTTGATAGCATTAATTCATCTCACTTGCAAAAAACAAACACCAAAAAAAAAAAAGAAAAAAAAAAAAAAAAAGTATTCAGTATTGATTCAGTATTCAAAAAAAA
>JAFVLL020021634.1:0-12370 GCA_021397915.2 Tor tambroides
TTTTTTCTTCACTTCCCATATGGCAATCTTTAAAAGTCTGTATTGCCTTTCACTGAAGTCAATTTTGTTTCAAGTGAGGCCCTGTTTCTTATCACACAATTCTCCACCGCCAGTGATATTGAGCGGCTCCTGTATTTCTCTGTGTGCGAGTGTGTGTGTGTGTGTGTGCGTGTGTGTGTGTTTGTCTGTTTAGCAGACAGAGCAGGTGGATTGACGTTCTCTCTGGAGGCATATCAGCCTTGACAGATGAAAGGAACGGCATTGTGGGCCGGCGTGGCGTTAAGTAATTGCCTTCTGACTCCACTGGGGGATGTAAATAGTTTGGAGCATGAAGCATACAGATATGCCAATTGAACAAACCAATCATGACAAAGAACCACGTAGATGCACCAATCACAAGTAGGAGCATGAGCAAACAAGGGTCAAAGGCAGAAAAATTACTTAAAGTTTGAAAGATTTGCAATTTTTAACCCATTGATTGCTTTCAAAGCTCCCCAAACAATACTTTGCTAAAATTTGCATTTCAGACATTATAAGAAATTCCCAGTTTTGAATGAATGAATAATCTGGACATACTGTACTACATCCGCCATGTTGTCATTGTCATGTGATTTACCAGTATCAGTTGTGTCAATTGCGTCTACTATACAGTAGAAAAGTATGCGATTTCAGATACAACCAATGTCAATACCTAATTCATGATAAAAAAAAAAAAACTGCCTTGAACTGGGCCGAATTCCTGAACAAATCATTTAGTCTAGATTTGTGAACTGGTTCAGCAGATTCACTAAAAAACTGACTTAAAGGATTATCGGTTTACTAATCAGTCATTGTTAATGAACACATGGCAGGACAAGCTTGCAATCACGATAAACGCCCAGATTTGGAAAACTGTCATTTTTAAATTCATGCTAAAATATATGCAAGACATTACCAGTCCAATTTTTCTTTATACCCACAGAGCCTCATGCATGGCGGGAACCAAGCCAGATGAAAAACATGAGTATACATTAATTGCCTTGGCGGCTATGAATAAACGAGCCACACATTTAGCCTTAAATGTGTGAACTACTCAAACTCTTGAGGAGAAAAGAAAATGCTCCCTAGAGCCAGAGGCAAGGGCTGGAATCTGAGTAAACACATTTAGCATGTCTCAAAAACCTCTCATAGCCCAAGTGCTAATTGCTGCAATATGGAATCAAAGGGCATGAAAAACCCAGACAGCATCTTTCAATAATGTACTTAGATGCAGTGCAGTTAGCAAGTTTTAAGGCTGTATAATTTACCTACACATTGCATAAAATACCTGTTTTAGATTCTCTTGCCCTCCATCTTACTCTGGAGAAACTAGACTCTCCAAACCAAAACTGGACTGTTTCATGTTTTCATGGCCTGTCAACCTTCATCAGGACTGAGATCTATACCCATGTGACTGATGTACTCCCAAACCAACCTGGAGAGTTTGAACAACACAAGTCAGCGCTGACAAGCTCTGTTCACTCACACATCAGTAAACCCCATCAGGCCAGATTCAACTTTCCTTATCGTACCAAAGCCTACTAACTTCATCAGAGCAAAGAAACCATAGTGTCTACTAAACCATAGTGTACTTGCTCCCAAATCAGACCACCCAGATCAAGATTATGCAAGAATTATTAAAGTGAATTAAAATGATGAATTATTCATTCAACAAACTACTGTTGAAACCACAAAAAATAAATCATGTTATTTACAGATTTTCAGCTGAAATTCTCTCATCACAATATCTTGCAACATAGACAAAGTCAGATCAAATGTCACAATGAATGATGAAGGAACATAGCTGCTCGATTTCTGACTTGGAGGTCGGCGGGTTATTGTGTTATTGACTCCTTTTTGTAATACATTATTGATGGGCTGTATAATTGGCCATAGTTTTTTTTTTCATTTGATTGTAAAAGACATTATTACAACTAATCAGGTTTTTTTTGCAGCAGGGAAAGTGTGTATGAATTGCAATGCATAATATAATACATAATATCATGAACAAGATTAATGAGTCAATGCATGAATCAAACTCGCTCAGAATACCAGCAATCTCTGATATAGTTAATTTGCATTATTTTGTATTATATCGCTGTATGTGGGCTGAGACAAATTACAGAGAATGGTGAGTTTGCTCACAGTACCATTAACCTCTCCATCTTGTCTACACTTGACTACAGTATGTCACAGGAGACAGATCACTGCCTTTACTGCTGTCAAAAGGTACCATATTGCATCAATGCTCATTTGCATAAAGGTACACTTTTCTCAGCTCAACATTATTTGGAGTTGCTTCGATGCTGCAAATCGCTGTCAGTGTGAATGGCCCTGAACAGGATCAATGAGTGTAGAAGTGGACTGAGAAAACTTACTGACAAGCGCCCATGCCATGGAAAAACAAGTCAGGATCGGGTGAATCTGAGAAGCTTATATATGTGGGTAAATTGCACACTGAAGGTTGAACCAACTAAACAAATGCACATATTCATACACTTTGTAGCAGGTATCTAAAGCAGCAGCTCACAGCATGAAGCCTAGTGCTGTTGGTACAACAAACATGAGCTGTTTATAAAGTAGCATTCTTCAAACTTTTAAAGAAAACATTTGTTCAAAGAGTCAGGAGCTGAATAGAGATGGTGTGAAGGTGCTCTCTGAAGGCGTCTGACAAAATGTCTTGTTATCTTTTCATCTTTAAGTTTAAAAGAAAAGTGAAAGTAGCAATACAATATTTTTTTTCTTTGCCTGTAGGGCTGTTCCCATCTTGCCCAAACTCCTGGTGAGATCGGTGAAAGGGCACAGGGGCAGACTGAGGCTGCCATTTTTATTCCAAAACCTTCTACTTCCTGTCTGAAAAGCTGCTTTATGCTCAAAACCCAGTGTGTAACAGTGGGATTCTTGCAAAAAGGCTTTCTTTTGCAAGTGCATTGTATCTTTTTTATCCTTTCCCAAACCACACGTTAAAAGTGTCGGCCCTTGCTGAATGTCAGTGCAAATTGAGTCAAATTGAAATGTCAGAGGAAGATGAGACTAAAAAGGAAAATGAGACGGAGCAGACGTGCTGAACGTTAGTGTAAAAGGTTGGAACACACTGCTATTTTCCTCATTTAGCCTGCAAGCTTTACTGTTACTCAGAATCTTTCAATATGTGTCCTTTCTTGTGACATAGGGGATATCTTAGCCTTCCATAGGGAGTTTGTATTTTATAACCAAGAACTCAAGGCTTTTATCTATATTGGGAACACTAATTTATTCTCTATTGGGATAGAAATTCCATAAAATGTTTCTACAAAGAGCCTAGAAATAGAATATAGAAGCAAATGCCCTAAATAAGAAAAGAAGGCCTTGGTTATTGATGGATTTCTATATTTTGATTTTTTTTATTTGTTAAATGTGTGTGTTTATATAAAAATATAACACTGTTGCTCAATGTTTCGGGTCAGTAAGATTTTTTAAATTATTGTATTCAGATAATATGCATTAAATGAATTAAAAGTTACAAGACAGAATTTTAAATCATTATAGAAGATATCTATTTCAAATATATGTTTTTTTTTTTTAACTTTCTTCTCATCAAATAAATCTGAAAAATAAATAAATAAATGTATCACGTTCCACAAAAATAATAACCATTAGAACTGCTTTCAACATGGATAATAATAAATGTTTCTTGAGCAGCAAATCAGCATATTAGAACCATTTCTGAAGGATCATGTGCTACTAGAGTAAATTACATTAAAATATATCAAAATAGTTATTTTAAATTGTAATACTTTTTCACAATATTACTGTTTTAACTGTACTATTGATATAATGAATGCAGCTTTGGGCAACATTAAAACTTCTTTAAAAACATTAACATTTAAAATAAACAAAGTATGCATACATGTAATAGGACCAGTGGACTGTCTCAGTTCAGTGAGGTGAGCCATGTCCACCTTTTCAACATAAAACATCTTTTATTGGCTTGATCCCTATAGGCAATCCATTGAGTCTGGGCATTCATCGGCTTTAGCAATATAACTTAGTTTCCAGGCTGACACAAATTCTCTATAACAAATGTTACTTGCATCTTGAGTCATGCAGTTAATTAGTGTGCCTCAGTTTCTCTTCAGCAAATCCGTTAATGAGTGCACGAAAGAGGAAAATCTTACTCAGGCCGTCACTGTTCAGTGGCTTACTGAAAAATATGAGTGTAGACTTCAATTAGAGCTTAATTAGGATCCATTCACCTTTACGGTGACTGCAAGATTTGACTTTCTAACAGTGGGTTGTCAGAGTCACAGTCCATTTCAGAGGCCGCTGACCCTGTGGAATAGACTAATGGAGAAATGTAACTTCATTACATGACATGCCAATAGTCTGAACTTGCCATGAAGAGCAGGGCTGGGATCCAAGAACCAGTCGTGGATAAGATATAGCAATTTTTTACTGGAACCTGATCTTTGGTTCTGTTCACAGTTATTTAATGTCTATATTCTTCCAACCGTGCAGATGAAAAATGTGAAAGTCTGTTTCATGTTTTTTAAGAGATCTTCAAAATAATTGAACACTGGCAAAATATCTGCTATAATATAATGAAATGTGCTATTTATATGTTGTTTGCAAAAAAACAGCAAATAATAAAAAACACACTGTAAGAATACATGGCTAATTTGGAACGGACGTCAATGCAGAAAGATTTTTTTGCATCTAGAGGGTGTAGTTACAGCATGCTAACAGGCCAAATCTTGACCCACTGGTGGCACTTTACTACTGACTAATTAAATATAATGAGAAAAAAATGGGAGCTACAAAATAATACAAACACAAGAATCAGAAATCATATCTTCCTACTGTTAAGTCCTCAGTAGTTGCATGCACCAACAGATATACATTATGAACAGCGCAGTTTGATTTGTGAACGATTAAAAGAATAGTTTGTCCAAAAATAAAAATTTGCTGTTTATTTACTCACCCTCAGGTCAATTTAGCCGATTCGCTTCATAAGACTCCAATATGTCATCAGGAGACACGGGGTATTAATTTTGCATTTCTTGTACCTACTTTTTTGATTCTCAAAGTGATGGAACCCATTGACTTGCATTTTATGAATCACCAAGGATCATAGATTCAGCTAAAAATCACCTTTAGTCTTCTACTAAAGAAAAAAAAAGTCACCTATATCTTGAATGACCTGAGGGTAAATTAATAGCAAATTTTCATTTCTGGTTGAACCATACCAATAATTCATTGACTAAATCACTGGTTCTCAACTTACTCACTGAACTGCAAGTTATTACTTTCATCACGTCAGTTATTACTTTCATCAGAACTAGAATCGTTAACTCCCTCAAAAGTCCCATTCCTAATGAGAAAGAGACTATTCTACTTCCACTGAGAATGAAGAAATATCCAAATGTCATCATAAATATTGCACAATGAAATTAAAAATGCTCACGCCTGTAACCAAGACGGAAATTGTGCTCAGAGTTTCTTCATTAAAATACTGCAATTATCCATTGTGCTATTAACAAATGACACTGAAAATACATGTCACAGTTACTAAAGGCGCATCCAGCCCTGATGGTGCTAATTACGCAGCTGAAAATTTCTCCCAGCTTTGTTCACTTTCATGTCTTGAACATCACTTCATCAAAACCCAGCACTCACCAAAAGCTGCGTAGAATTCCTCTCTGGTTAGGTGTTCGTCATCGTTGACGTCGTTATATTTGAACAGATCAAACAGAGTGCACTCTGATGCCGTCCTGCTCAGACCTTCCTGCTTGATGACCTGCACGACAACAAGATTAAAAATCATTACATTCAAAGCAGAACCTACTGTATGATGCTTTAACAAAGCAAATGTGTTTTGTGCACTGCATTTAGTTCATGGTAATACTAATAAATGTTGATGTTCGAATTTAAGGGCATGTTTGTTTACACAATTTTGGTGCCGTCTTGGGTCTCCACATGACGTCTGATGTAAAATCTCCATCCTGAAGCAAAAGCACTGCTCTAGTCTAGTGTACCATTCTGAATAATTAAAGATGCGATTCCTATCTGCCTCAGACATCACGAATCCTGTCAGCTGGCAAACATCCAGAACTGAGCAAGATTTTATAACAGCCTTATGCTAGAAAACATGAGGGATTACTGTAAAACGTTCTATCATACATTCATCCACGCCAGAAATATCTGATGGTAATTACAGTTATTGAAAGAAAGCTGGAGGGATTGTTTATAATGAATGTTAGAGTTAAGATTTAATTACAGTTAAGATTTTGAAAATGCCTTCAGCATATGCATATGAACAATTGCACTTAACTTGCTGATTGGTGTCCAAAACATTACTGCAAATGAATATAGACACGATCTATATCCTGAAAGCTTTTTCATAGCCAGTGCTACAGTAAGAGTGACCCGAACTAACCTTTATTATTACTAAAACCAGACCTGTGTGTTCAGATTCAATCCTGTCCTTTTATTATTTGCTGCAAACTCTAATCCTCTTATAGAGGCTTGATACCAGCTCAGAAACTGACTGGCAACCTTCACTTTGACCTCTTTTGCTATGCAGTTTTGATTTACCATTTATTTCCAAGACAAAGCAAGCAAGCAAGCAAGCAAACTTTCAAATGCTGAAATTTGTCAATGTACCACTCTGATCTGCATGCTACAGAGGATGTCAAAAAAGTTTTCCATAATGAATGACTCTACACAACTCATCCACCGTGCTAAATGAAATCTCAGAACAGCTTTAGGCACGTGCTTAATTCTTACACTTCTAACACGAAATTGGCTGGGAAAAGTGAAGTTTGAGCATCATATGTTTGCAGGGACATTTTATATAAATATGTAATATTTTGTACTATGTATTTTAAGGCTTGATATTTATCTTGTATTAAAGGAATAGTTCACCCAAAAATGAAAAATTACTGAAAATTGACTGACTCTCAGGCCATCCAAGATATTTATAAGTTCGTCAGAAGATATTTGGGGAAATTTTGCGTTACATCACTTGCTCACTTATGGATCTTCTGCAGTGAACGGGATGCAATCAGAATGAGAGTCCAAACAGCTGATATAAACATCACAATAATCCATACGACTCCAGTCCAGTTAATGTTTTGTGAAGTAAAAAGGTGTATGTTTGTAAGAAACAAATGCAACAGTTTTAACTTTAAAGGGTCATGAAACCCCCTGTTTCAGCACTGGTTAGTTCTCATCACAGTTTTGAAAAATGCTAAAAAAGTGGACGTGGTGCGCTGCGGAGCGGAGGAGTAGCATCTGCCTGCAAAACCGGAGGCTGCATTTTCAGGACCGCATTTCTAGGACCGCATTTCTAGGACCCTAGGTTTTTAGTGACAACGCCACCTACCGAATTAGAGGACCAGCGAAGATGTATGACAATCAGAGTGTGAGTATCAAATGTGAATCAATTTTTATTTGTTTAACATTAAAAACAATTGTGATCCATTTCATTGGAAAGTTAACGTAGCTGAAGTGATCGTGATTGTGCTGTAAAATGAATTGTTAGCACATTCATTTAATGAAACTGTTGCATGATAAGCCTGTGTTGACTTATTGACAGCACAATAAACTGTAGCACGTTCGTTGTGAAAGCTTGTTAATTACTCATTGTTTTTACATTTTAATTAAGTTAAAATAATCTTAATGTTTTAACTGTCACGTGCTCACAATCAGCCTGTTTGACGTACTTCAATACACATGTTATGAGTATCGCTTCTCATTTTGAGCATGGTTTTATAATGTTGATTGAGACATATGACATTTTAATAGAGAGGCCATCATAATAATTGACTGTTAAAATACCACGTGTTAGATTGTGTCATTTACTGTGTAAAATAACTGTAATAATTGTGGCAAAATAATTTGCCCGTAGGACGTACTCAACGGGAAGACTTCAAAGTGGTATCCTCCGAAGTCCTTTCACCAGGTGTCTGTCTACCTTGACAGTGAAGAACAACAGGACAACCTTTTTGCTTTTCTGAAGTCAGTACTACATAAAACACCTACGCAACTGAGCTTCACGGATGAAGTGCGGTTAATCTGTGGTGTTCTATTTCCAGAGGTATGCATAACAATATAATGTATTGTGCATGTTTCTGCCCTTTCAAACCCTACTGTATATTACACCTTATGCTACTTATGTACAGACCTGTGTATATTTCAATTAACAATTTTCTTTTGATAGGCCATCATATATGGCCTGGCTGGGCTTCAGAATTTGTCTCTGCAGGATGCTGAGCAGGCCTTCCTCTCTGGTCCTGATTATCATCACAGGTAAGAGTAGAAAATGGAATTGTTTTTACACAATGTCCAATGTATCCTTTTTTAAGCGTTAACAGTATTTCTGTTAACCTAGCAGTGATTATGTTCTCCATTTACTATTTCAGTGAAGTGGAAGAATTTAATAGGGTGATAGAGAAACAATTGAGAAAAGAGAGAGCATCCAGGTGGTAGGTAGTGCTGCTGCATACATCACAATGTGTGCTTTAAATATTTAAAGGTCAGGAAAAGTAATGTCAATAATATGTTATTTCCATTCAGATTTCTTGCATCTCTCTCTATTATTTTTTTTCTCAGTTCAGATGGGCTTTATTGACATGAATGTTTCAAGAACCTTTGTTCCCACAACATTAAAATAATTTTTTTCCAAATCTTTGAACAGTATGCAATAATAGTATTATGAACATTAATTGGTATGAAGATTGATATAATTATTTTTGTATCGTATATGTGTGTGCGCTCTGTGGTAACTAAGATCTTTTAAATATGAAATTTAAAATTAGAGAGTAGAACATGTTCAACTAAATGTTCCTTATTTCATTCACTTCTCTCTCTCTCTCTCTCTCTTAGGAGTCAGTGAAGACGTTGTCCATGAAGTTCTTTCTATGTGGTTCACGTCATGAACAAATTTGTTTTTGTGTGTGTTCAAGTTCAACTGTTGTAATATATTATTTTATAAAATATACACAATCTTAAATCTACCCCCAGAGTCATCCTTGTGTCTTCCCTCTGTACTTGAAAATGTGGTTGATCTAGTGACTGAAAAGACACTAGCCATTATTCCTTGTGTATTTTACTTGAGTTATTATATTATGCTACTTAGACCCAATAATTACTCAACATTCCTAGGAAACAGGTTTAATTGCAATAAAGAAAGTAGTATTTGGGTGTAATAAAACTTTAAAAAACTCTAAAACTCTAATGTAGTTAAAACTGGGTGGAAATACTGCCTTGGTCCTCCAAAACTAGGGTCCTGGAAATGCGTTCCTGGGACTGCGGTTCTCCGACTTGGTAGGTGGCGCTGTCACAAAAAACTAGGGTCCTAGAAATGCGGTCCTACAACTGCGGTCCTGAAAGTGCGGCCTCCGCCACTGCAGACAGATAATATTGGAGCGGAGGGGGAAGAGGGGAGACAGACAACACACACAGCTTCGGGTTCAGAAAGTTTCATTTCGCTCCCATCGAGTTAAAACACAAATAAATGCACAGCCATTTGCACTCTGCATCGAAAACATATATATGAAAGCGCTGTTGCACCTCTGATAACTTTTAAGGCTTATTCTGCTGCGTTTATATAAGCCTTTTGACAGGTTGTGTCACGGAGCTGTAAAAACGGTTACACTCACTAAGTGAACGAATCGCGTTTGTGCCGAACTCTTATTACAAAGCAAACACAAACACTCTCCTTCGATCCATGAATGTTTCTCTGAGTTAATATATGCGATCTCACAGTCTGAAGCGTCTGTCATAGCAAATCAACACATGCTATTGTGAATAATTAAGCGAAGCGTCTTCTCATTGGATAAGAACACGCAGTCTCATGAATAATTTAATAGACACCGACGCGTCATCGATGTACTATAGTCCATTGCCACGTCACAAATTGTCACGTCAACACGATGTAGATTTTAATCCCGGAAGATGAAAATAGTGCAAAAAAGCTTCAAATTAACCAGTTTTCTCCAACAGTTAAAATTACCGGATGCTAACATTGTCTTCTATAATGTGTGACACAAACACCTCTGCTAAAATCTCAGAAAAATTAGTCTGGGGTTTCATGACCCTTTAAAAAAGTCTTGATGAATTTTTTTCTTTTCACTTCAAAAGATGTTAATTGATGGACTGGAGTGGTGTGGATTATTGTGACGTTTTTATCAGCTGTTTGAATGCTGATGGCACCCATTCACCGCAGTGGGTCCATTAGTGAGTAAGTGATATAAATCCAGATCTGTTCTGATTACGAATCAAACTCATGCCATCTTGGATGGCCTTATGGAGAGTAGATTGTTAGCAAATTTTAAATTTTTGGGTGAACTACTAATTTTAAAGTCATTTAGCTTTAAACAGTTTCTAGCATGGTCAAAAAAAAAAATTAAATATAATATTTTAATATGAATACATTATTAAACATATGATATGACATTAAAAAAACAACATTCATTCAATAAGTCAGAAAGGGTTCCTGGACTGTCCCTTCACTTTCTGCATGAAGATCATTTCAGGTGTACCAGAAAATGTACTTGAGCAGAATACTAATAGATTTTAATTGCTTTATTAGAACAGAATGTTTTGATTTTGCTGGAAGGCATTTCACTATGTTCCCATTTCTCTATCACCTTTTCGACCTGCGCTAGCTTCATGTCAAAAGGCCAAGCTTTTGTATTCAGGGCCGGTCAGAATTTTCACTTTTTACATTGTCTTCGATCTGCCATGCATGAAAAGAGATCTATTCTTCTTCCACTGAGAATGAAGAAATATGCAAATGACATGAAAATATTGCACAATGAAATTGAAATGGCTCACGCCTGTAACCGAGAGTGAAAGTGCGTTCAGAGTTTTCTCTCTGGAGAAATATGAATAAATTCATATTTTGCTCATTTTGCTGTGCACCATATCTGTATGGACAGGTGTAATCTTTCTGCCGCAGGACAAGATAAAGCACAGCTGACCTGGGATCAGTCTATGAGCCAGTTATTAAAAAAGGAGACAAGCTCGCCTACTCATTACGGTTTTCAAATTAATGCAATGAAACATGGCTAAAAGTGATCCCCAGCCACTCTCACAATATATCAGATTCAAGCATCAGATACAGTTTAACTAAACAAAACATGCATTTGGACAATGGCTTTGATTGGAAATCAAACACACAAATAAAAATTCTGTCATCATTTACTCACCATTTAGTATGAGATTCTTACTTCTGTAAAACAGAAGATATTTTTAAGATATCAAGACCAAAGACCAAACAGTCTCAGTTCCTATTGACTTACACTGTATTTTTTTGTCCATAAAATACTGTAAAAAGTCAATGGCGACTATGACTGTTTAGTTACCAGCATTCTTAACAATATCTCCTTGTGTGTTCCAAAGAAGAAAGAAAGCCGTAAAGGTTTGGAACGACATGGGGATGAGTAAGACAACCCAGAAGATTGAAAGCATTTAAATTCAGTCTAATTGTCATTCTTAGTTGTTCTGTTTGTCTTTATTTATTCTGCACACTCATAAACCCATATTAGTTAAATGTTTCCCCTTTCGTCTCTTTACCAGTTTCAATAAAACCTCATCTATATGTGAGCAAGTAGATGTTTCCTTGGCAACACATTTAATTCAGCACAATTTCACAACAATGAGCACATACAGTACATGCACACCAACATGCTGATAAATACCAAAAATCAGTACACTGAAATAACTCAATTTACCCATTTGCATTCAAATCAATGCAAATAAACCACATTTACAAAAATATATAAAAAATGTGGTTATTCCCTGGTGATAACATTAAAATGTAAGCATCCATGTATTCTATTTGTTATGTGAGCAGTGATGCTAAATAAAGCATTATTATATTAGAAAATTTCAAAATGTCGGGGAAACTTGCACATACTCTCACCTCTCACATTTAAAGTTTAAATGACTGTACTATTGTCCTATGGCTGCACAAGCACATTTTTTATAATTTCTCAGGTCAAAGTGAGAGTTTAAGATATAGTTTCTCCTTCTCTATCACAAAACACTGCATTTAATGCATTTCAATCTGCCATAAGCACGATTTCCTGTCAAATATTACACATGTGAACTTCAATAAACCATAAGAACTCAGATTACAAACTCATGTTTACATTAGCAATCTAGCTAAAAAGTTAATAAAGGAAAACAATTTACATGATCACATACATTGTTGGCTCATTAAGCATAATCAGTTTAAGAACATGCATGCAAAGCACGCAATGTTCTGTAGCAAATTAGCTCAAAGTGAGATGAACATAATTAATCATAACGGGTTGTTATCAATTATATATTCATCTTCAGGAATTAACTGTAGCCTTAATAGTAC
>JAFVLL020021637.1:0-10177 GCA_021397915.2 Tor tambroides
CTGTTTCATGACTCAAAACAAGAAGCCTATTGCTGTTAATGTTTATGTATCTTCCCCTGTAACTTATCGATTTCTTTGATTTTATCTTAATAAGAACTAAATTGACAGCTGTGCATTTAAGGTCTGCCTAAGCTTTTTGTTTTGTTTCGTTTTTGTTTTCTGTTTGTTCTGTTGGGAATAAAAAAAAATAAAAAATTGAATATAGAAATATGAAATTAAATGATAGACCGACTCTATGACATTAATGCCGCCAGTAAGTGGTGGCAAATCACTGTTTTATCACAGAAGCGTTCATTGAACTGATTCATTCAAAACAGTTGATTTGTTCATGAACAAGCAAGAATGGGCCACTGAATCACTTCAACCGATTCATTCAAATCCCTGGATTCGTTCAGTATTCAGTGTGTTGCTTAGAGACGCGTGTAACTCTAGTTCAGAGCCGTTGAGAAACAGTTCAATGAATGCTTCTGGTTCTGTTGCTTGCGTTTTGTTTACCAAATTATGTCGCAATGATTTATAATAATTAGAGTTGTTATAAAGTCAAGTCCTGGCGAGTCATAAAGGTCAAGTCAAGTCAAGTCTCAAGTCACTGGATCTCAAGTCCAAGTCAAGTCAAGTCATTTTCTTTATTTAGTCAAGCAAGTCACAAGTCATTAAATTTGCGACTCGAGTCATGTGACTTGAGTCCCCCACCTCTGGTAACTACATATACACAGCTAAATTATAAAAAAATATTTCATATTCAGAAAGGCTGCATTGATTCAAACTGACAGTAAAGACATTTATAATGTTACAAATGATTTTTATTTTAGGTAAGTTCCATTCTTTTTGAACTTTCTATTCAAATAATCCTGACAAAAATTATTGCAGTTTCCACAAAAATATGAAACAACACAAATGTTTTCAACACTGATAATTAGAAGAAATGTTTCTTGAGTACCAAATCAGCATATTAGAATGATTTCTGAAGGATCGTGTGATGCTGAAGTCTGTAGTAATGATGCTGAAAATTTAAAAATGAAAAATATTACTGTTTTGATCAAATAAATGCAGCCTCGACTTCAAAAAAAAAATCTTTTAAAACTTTTAAAAATCTTACCAACCCCAAACTTTTGAACAGTAGTGTACTTCTTACTATTATAAAGATTTTTTTTTACTTATACCCTCACCCATACTCTAACCAATTTTTAATAAAATATATAGAAAATGCAGATAAAAGTACAGTAAAAAATATTTTGGTACAACATAAAAAATAAGCATGAGGTATTAAATTACATAATAACTTTAATAACTGTAAATTAAATGCATTAAAGTTATTATCATTTTATGCTGCACTTATAATGTATTTAAACAGTAATGTAACCATATGAATATATTTAGTCATATAAATATAATGCAAACAATATGTAACTTACCCAAAATTGCTGAAACGTTGGTAAAAATAAAATGCTTCAGCGAGTGTGCAGTTATATTTTGTCTTTACTAAACTGCCCAAAATAACAGAACTGTCTCCATCAGAGATACTTCTGCACCCACACTTGTTCTTAACATCCCATTCTTGTGGGAGGGTCTCTCCAGATTTGCACTACACCACTGACCAGGCCTGCGAGTTTAGTCTATGAGTATGAGGGTCGGTCAGCATTATTTGATTTCGAGGGGATTGGATCTGCCGTGGATCAGTGATTAATATTGATAGGTGCAAGTGAGTGCCAAGCTGGTTTCCGTGAAAGGGCAAAAAGTGTACCATCCAACTGGATATATGGACGCCCTGCTGGGTATTGATGAAATATAAAACAATGAAGACAGCTGAGCTCTAGATCAGGTGCGCCGCAGGGCGGGTCTATATTTTATAAGATGGTGTCAAGTTAGAGCAGGTTTTTTCCATAAAACCGCTGCTAGATGTGAATGCACATACTCATCAGCATCCGTAGATGTTTTTCTCCTCTCGTTATCCGATATCGCCACCTCAAACTTCCCCGTCCTAGAAATGTCCTCCATGAATCTCCCAAACAATCCAATTAAGAGCGGAACGTGGAGACAGGCAGCCGGACGCATGCGATTGTTGACTCAGTCACTTTCGGCAGCTTTGTTTTTGCGGCGGGACGACGCAGACATTTAAAGTTTACCAGATTTGCTTTAAAACCCTTTGAACAGGCAAAAGATGATGTGTCCTTGCTCCATATGTAGACATCAGCAGTGTTTTCCTATATAATGCGTTCCTCCTCAGAAATTTTTCAAGGCCTATCCAATATGTCCTGGCTGAGCTCACTGTGCGTGCAGGTAAAGCGGAGGGTGCTGGGCTCATGGATCTGTCTGCTGAGCGTCATTTATGCAGCTCTGCGTGGGAATGATGGAGTTGCTGCCGGCCAAACAACACACTGAAGACTTTGTGTATCATTAGTCTTAAAACAAGCTCTCCAGCTTTGGCTGTGATTTGATTTGTCACCGCGAATGTACTGCGCTCCTTCCCACCTTACGATCTTCTTTCACAACACAATGCCAGGGAGGGCTAATTTTAGACCTTTCTAACTGTTTGTTGACTTGAGGCACAGAGTATCTTGTTTTCTAGCATTGTTGTCAGCTGCATTTATAATATGTAAGCTTTTGGCTCCTTAGCTGACTTAAGCCTGATGCATGCTGTACGGTTTTGGAGACAAGCTGTGGATTCATAAAACAATGGCAGAATAGGCAGTCTTTGATGGTGACACCCTCACCGATGAATGGTTAAATGCCTTTAATTGTGATAAATTTTAGGACAGGCTGTCGATACTGATTTAATCTGATCAGTTATATTGAATTACAGTTCATTTTGCTTACATAGGAAAGAAATTCTCTCTCAGCTAATTTTTGGAATTATTCAAAGAACCTTAACTTTTACCTAATTTACTAATATTAGTTTCAAAAATTAACAACAGGGCCCAAACTATGCATTCATTTGCTGTTTAACAGATAAAAAAAAACAAAAAAAACTTCTCATTGAACCCACTGAAGTAAACTTCAAATCGCATTTCTGATATTATACATTAAGTAATAACGTATTTTATCAAACTGCTCTATCACTGAAAGTAATTATAACTTGATGTTTATTCAGGAAGTGCTCTAATTGATTGATTGACTTCATTCAGTGAAGGATCCATCAGACTGATTCAAACGGTTAATCAATGAGTCTATTCTGGTTGTGCCGTATGTTTTGATTTGATCACAAGCTCTCAATTCCGTTACGATTCAATTTGATTAGATTCTGTTTCAGATCTTTGCATATTTCAGTTATAAACAATTATAATGAATTATAATTTGTCTATTTTGCTTGCATATGAAACAAATCTCTCAGCTAATGTTTTAAATTATAGTGAACCTTCTAACTCCAAATTAATTCCTATTAGAGAGAGAGAGAGAGAGAGAGAGAGTTTAAAAAATTAACAAGACCAAAACTATGCAGTTCAATTTCTGTTAACATGACCTGCTCAGTAGCTAAAGTTAGGGGTCGACCGATATGTGTTTTTCAGGGCCGATGCCGATACCGATTATTACAGACCAAGTAGACCAATAACCGATATTTTTAACCGATATATATGTCTGGTGTAAAAATGAAAATTCATTTCAAAATTAAGAATAACAAGGGCTCTGACAAAAACTGCCTTATTGAATGCCACAATTTCTGTCATCCTAATCTTGGCCTATGTGACAGTATCTTAATCTTGGCCTATGTGACAGTAATTTCCATTAGTTTTAATTTACAGTGCAGTGCAAATGAAGCCATAAAACATTAATTTCATTTATCTTTTAATCAAATAAGAGTTAAACTATTTTTTGGCAAACAAATGGGTTTACTATTAAAATTAAAACATGGATGAAATAGCGTATTGTGTGATTATTCTTTTAAACAAAAGTTGTAATTGTTGTAGTAGTATTAGTAGATAAACCGAACTTTTATTTTGACGGGTTGCCATGAGGACCTCTTAAGTTTCTGTAGCCTATGTATATGATATGACGATCGTTTTACTCAAATGAAACGGTCAAATGCTCATGAAGTAACTCTCAGAGCAGTTCTGGGGATGTTGTTCATGTATTTATGTCCTCATTTAGTGAGAAGGCAGATGCTGAAAACACCGCGAGCTCGCGCACTTCAGTGTGTGTGTGTGTGTGTGTGTTAATCAAAACCGCGCGTCTGTGCCATTCACATATACAGAGACACGTAGAACATGCAGAATTCATATTTAAATAGTCTTTTTGCAGCTTAATGTTTACAGATACTAGTCGCCAGTCGATTTAAGTGTACTGACCTACTTTTGATTAATTCGTCCAAACTTTGACAAATTCCGTGACTCCGCGTTATTCAGTAAATTCCATTTATGACTGGATTCCGCGATTCCGTCCGCGTTTTCCCAATCGCGGAAACCATAAATAGATAATATTGAGGTGTTTTGAAACTTCAGTGTAGTGGATTGTGATTTATTGCAACTTGAGCAATGTCTTCTGCTGCTGCCTTTGAGAAACAGCTGATGCGTGATCACTGAAGCAGCTCCAGTTGGCAAGCGCTTTTGGTGTGAGAGTGCCTTTAGTCTTCCACGTTGATTGGTCGGACTCGTGACTCCAAACAAAACAGATGCGCGGTGGGCGGAGACTGCTCTAGTCCACAGAGTGGTGAGTTCCGACAGGCTGCATCAGAGCCAAATAGCGCGTTTCAAAATTAAATTATTTTATCGGCACATCGGTTTTGAAAATGACCGATACCGATAATCAGAAAAATGCTTAATATCGGCGCCGATAATCGGCCAGGCCGATAATCGGTCGACCCCTAGCTAAAGTAACTTTTAAATGGCATTTTTTGTGAATTATTTTTAATGTATTTTATTAAAATATTCCATCACTGAAAGTAATGATAACTTGATGTTCATTTAGTAAGCATTCTGATAGATTCAGCTAGTTCGATCATTAAAGGATCCCTCAGAATAATTTAAACAGTGACTTCTGAGTTCATGGGTCATCTTGAAAGATTCATTAAATCATTTTTTCAACTACACTTGCGCCGTATGTTTTGATTCAAAAGAGTTGGTTTAAAAGAGTCATTTGCTTATTAATTGGACTGCACTGGAAAAGCCCTAAGGAACTAATTGCATTGTGATTAACTAATGAATCTTGCAGGGAAGTGAAGTTATGACCGTGTAATGAACATTGATGCTAGCTTGTCGTTCCCTTTCTGTTTTGATCATAGTATTACAAATACCTTGAGTTTGCTTTGAAGAATAAGCAGCCCACAAATTCACTCTTTCATCAAGCCATGACAGACTTCAACATTAGCACAATGGCTTGCTTGAGAAGTGTCAGAATGCAACACAGTTGATAATGTAAAACGCCCAGTCAACCCTGTCAGTTGCAACCAAAGCCCTAAGACTGACATAAAAGACGGCCGATGTGGCACAGTCTGCTTTGGCTACTACCCAAGATCTCACCGGGCTCATATAGTACAGTCTGACAAGCAACAAACGCAAAGGACAGAAAAAAAAGTCACACAGTGTGCACTTGGCTTTAGACAAGACCGAGTCTATTAAAGATTTTTTTTTTTTTTTTTTTTTTTTTTAAAAGAAATGCACAGCGGTGGCTCATTATCAGGCGTCATTCATTGTAACAGCATGGTGTCACACAGTAAGCTTCACAGTACCCACATAGAGTAAATCACTGTGAATTCCCACCAGATGCAGTTGTACTAATCAGATGTGAAAACACTGTACCAGATGTTGCCTTTGGTCACCCCATATGAGCTCCTCAGAGAAGTTTCCTCTGTTGATTTTTGGAGAACAAAGAACGGCATCAAACGTGAAAAATGCCACAAACCGTGCGGCCTCTTTCAGAGCTGAATCCACTGTGATTACTGCATGCGGAGTGATGGTTAAAAACCCTTCGTTTGGATTTTACCCTCCAATGCTCTCATTAAATGCTACATGTAGATGTTCTGCAGAATGTAGGCTATAGAATAGCAAATACTACTCTTACCGTTTCTACTGTGTGTATAAATACAATAGATGCAGCATAGTACAGTACATTATGTACATTTTCCATATGCATAAAATACCCACATGATCTATGCTACTACATTTGTCAAAATCTCTCTATCTATCTATCTATCGACCGTTCTATCAATCGTTCTATCAATCATTCTATCTATCTATCGTTCTATCGGTCTATCGTCATATCGTTCTGTCGTTCTATTATTCTATCTCTGTCGTTCTATCTATCTATGTATCTATCTATCTATCTATTGTTCTAGCTATCATTCTGTCATTCTATCGTCATATCGTTCTATCTATCTATCTATCTGGCATTCTATTGATATGTCATTCTATTTCTCTATGTATTAGAGGTGCATCTCAAAAAATTAGAATATTGTGAAAAAGTTTTTTACATTTTTTGTACCTTTTTTCAAAAAGTGAAACTTTCATATATTCTAGATTCATTACATCTAAAGTAAAACATTTCAGTTTTTTTTTTTTTTTAATTTTGATGCTTAGAGCTTATAGCTTGTGAAAGTCAAAAATCCAGTTTCTCAAAATATTAGAATATTTCAATTTGAGTTTCATTAAATGACCATCCCTACAGTATAAATTTTGAGTATCTCTTGTTCTTTGAAACCACAATAATGGGGAAGACTGCTGACTTGGCAATGGTCCAGAAGACAATCATTGACACCCTCCACAAAGAGGGTAAGTCACAGAAGGTCATTACTGAAAGGAATGGCTGTTCACAGAGTGCTGTATCAAAGCATATTAACGTCTTCAGGAAAAGGGCTACCAAGCCACTTCTGAAACAGAAACAACGTCAGAAGCATCTTACCTGGGCTAAGGAGAAAAAGAACTTGACTGTTGCTCAGTGGTCCAAAGTCCAAAGTCTTTTCAGATAAAAGTAAATTTTACATTTCATTTGGAAATCAAGGTCTGGAGTCTGGAGGAAGACTGGAGAGGCACAGAATCCAAGCTGCTTGAAGTCCAGTGTGAAGTCTCCACAGTCAGTGATGATTTGGGGTGCCGTGACATCTGCTGGTGTTGGTCCATTGTGTTTTATCAAGTCCAAAGTCAATGCAACAATCTACAAGGAGATTTTGGAGTACTTTATGCTTCCATCTGCTGACAAGCTTTATGGAGATGCTGATTTCCTTTTCCAGCAGGACTTCAGCACCTGCCCACAGTGTCAAAACCACTTCCAAGTGCTTTGCTGACCATGATATTACTGTGCTTGTGCTTGATACTGTGAACATGCCTGACCTGAACCCCATATAGAATCTATGGGATATTTTCAAGAGAAAGATGAGAAACAGTTGATCCAACAATCCAGACAAGCTGAAGGCTCAATAGTGCCTCAGCAGAGCCACAGGCTGATCGCTTCCATGCCACACCTCACTGATGCTGGAGTTTGTGCTAAAGGAGCTCCGATTGAGTATTGAGTGCATAAATGAACGTACTTTAAAGAACTTGAACTTTTCTGTTTTGCAAATCCTTTTTTTGATTGATCTTAGGAAATATTCTAATATTTTGAGATACTGGATTTTTGACTTTCATGAGCTGTAAGCTCTAATCATCGAAATTAAAACAAAAAAACTTTTGAAATGTTTTACATTACATGTAATGAATCTAGAATACATGAAAGTTTCTTTTTCACGATATTCTAATTTTTTGAGAGTCACCTGTACATCTATCTATCATTCTATTGTTCTATCCATCTAATCAAAATAGTAAAATTTGCTTTTGGACTGATGTAACAAATATAAAATGTATCCAAATATATAATTCTCCCCTACATTTTTTCTTTCTAGTTTCATATCCTTTTTCTGTTACATTATGGAAGGAGGTTGTGAAGTGCTTTTTGTGTTGACAATATATCTCTTTGTATAATGTGTATTGTTTCAAATTCTATAGAGCGCAGCATGCAGTATGCTAAAATTCCATTTCAAACATTCCTGTGTTTATATTGACACTGAGTGGCCTCCTCTGGGCTGGACATCCACCCAGCTGAGCAGACCACCAAGCTCATCTCGCCCCGCAGTCCCCTACCCTAAACCTTTATACACTGCTGTTTGTGAAGTTGCATCGTGTTGTTTATTGTTTCAGTGCATCAGCGGGCTTTGCCCAGTCTGTGTTTGTTGTTTGTCCTGTTTATTTTCATCTCATCTCTTTTTGCACGCTCTTTCCTCCTACCTGCCTCTTCCCTCCTCTGCCCTCCTCATGAGCCCAGACAGCCCAGCGTGCTCAGAGCCGCTACCCCTCCCGCATACATCTGAGCTGGCTCTGCGCTCCTGCTGCTCCTGCTCTTTCATGTCCGCTCTCATAGCCCACATTAATATCACAGTCTACCGTCATGCTGCAGTCATACATGTGAGAGAATGTCACTTTGCTTAAACATGCTGAGATGAAAGCCCCGTGAATCAGTTCAGTACAGGAAGCTCGTTCTTTCAGTGGGTGAAATAATGGGCGAATGAACTGCCATCAGGGGCTGATGAGAAAACGCGATGCGCGATCGTGTCGCAGTGCGTTCGCAGGGAAAAAAGGGCCACCTCGAGTGCACGTGCACGATCATGTTTTGAAATATATCATGTTTGTTGTGTACGGGGAAGATAAGTGATTATCACGTCTTGTAATTTCCCTTCATGCATAATGGCGAGCTGTAGGAGGCCACATTTCGAATCCCAGGCTTCAGTGAGTTTTAGGCCTTTTATTATCATCTGAATATATACATGAGTGAAAAATAAAAAGTCTGTGGTAGTGAAATTTCTGAATTTAAGAACTGGTATCCTTTGAGTATATAAATGTAAACTTGAAATGAATTGCTACAGGATGTTGAATTGGAATGACAGGAAGATAAATTTAATTTAAATTCCAAAAACTCAACACAGCACAGGAATTTCATTATTTTGGATGTTGTGTTAATATGTGACAAAACATAAGTAATTATATTATTATGAATATTGATAATTATATTATTATGTAATATTAATCCCGGCATTCTGTGCTGAAAATAAAAGATAAATTATTTAATATATAATATGGAGGGAAAAAAGTAATATAATATAATACTGTATATTTTGTATATTTAAATATAATATATATTATATGTATTTGAAAATTAAGTGTATATTAATATTTATTATATTCATTTATGGATATTATTTTTATATTAATGTGTTATATATTATATTTCATGTATTTAACTTATGTTGTCTATATGTGTGTGTGTTTGTGTGTGTGTGTGTTATATATTATATTTAAAACTTGTCTATATACACTATATTGCCAAAAGAAATTGGGTCGCCCCCTTCTAATGAACAGGTTTGACTACTTTAGTCATTTCCATGAGTATAAATCTTAATGTTTAAGCATATAATGACATTCTAGGAAATTGTGTGCTTCTAATTTTCTAGCAAAAGTTTGGACGGGACCCTTTTCTATTCTAACATGACAGTGCCTCTGTGTATAAGGCAAGGTTCAAAAAGAAAATTGATTCAGTGAGTGTGGAAGAACTTGACTGGTCTGCATAAAACCAAGTCCTAATCCCAGTTTAACACCTCTGGTGTTTGGTGATGAGTTTCTGGCTCAAGGTCTGCATTTACAGTCACACCAATGACTTGTACATATGGGTACAGCCATTGTAGATACTTCCAAAACTGTTGCAAAAGAGATGGAAATACAATTTTTAAATACATGAATTATGTTCCCATCGTTGTTGCCACAGATTTGGAAGTGCATTTTTCTGTTCTAAAGAAGGGAGTGTCCCAATACTTTTGTCTATATATTGTATGTACAAGTCATTGGTGTTTGGTGATGAGTTTTTGGCTCAAGGTCAAAATCAGTATACAGTCTTTCGTATACTGTATTTATTGTAATATTTTTATAATATATATTTTAAAATACAATATTAACATTGAATGTTTTTTTATATTTATTTTTTATGTTTATTTTTTAATATTTTAATAAGATACAATTAAAATGTAATGGAATCATTACAGTATGTGTAATTTTTATTAACACATTTCTTTGTTCAATATAAGAATTACTCTTTAACACGCATATAATTTCCAGAAATATTATATATCAATACCTGTTTCATCTACAGAATGAAAAAAAAATTATATAAAACATTTAACGTGCACACACACACACAGAGTCACACGTGTATATATATATATATA
>JAFVLL020021638.1:0-12094 GCA_021397915.2 Tor tambroides
TACTGCTCAAGATTCTGGCGCCGCCTTTTAAAATGTGCGTGTGTAGGTGTCCCGACTCCCGAGGCATAACATTCTACGCAGATAACTAAGACATTTGTTCCGCTTTAACTTAAAAATGAAATATTGTAGTGAATAAACGTTTTATTTAATTTTTCAAAATAATGTTTTATTTATTATTTTATATTGTTCAAATCATCCCGCGGGCCGGATTGGACACCTTTGTTGGCCGTATTCGGCCCGCGGGCCGTATGTTTGACACCCCTGTACTAGAGGAATGGAAACCCCGGCTCATGTGTGGCGGAGAGTACAGATCAAACGCCGCGCAATTAACCCTCATTAATGCACTAAATGACTGACCTAATTACACTGTGCCAGGATTTCACAGGGAAACTCAAAACGAACTACCCGGATCAGGGCAATTCCCACATGCATGCATGTGTCATGGATATTTTATGATTCGTTATTGCGTTCAAACGTCTATTTGAGTCGTATTACAGCCGATGAGGTCATGCAACATAAGTGATTGTCAAGACATCTTAACGTTCCTACATTCCCAGAAAAGTTTCGGAAGAATTCCATAGCGGAATTTCTGAATGTCTTTTTCAATCACTCAGAAAAATGCTTTGCAGTTTCCACAAAAACACGAAGCAGCACAACTGTTGTTTCTGCCACAAGATAAACCTCACAATTTTTTTCTTGCAATTCTGAGAAAAAAAAAGTCAGAATTGCGAGATAAAAGGTTGCAATTATTATTTTTATTACATGGCGGATGCAACAACACGTAAACTCGGAATTCTAACTTTTTTCCTCACAATTTTGGCTTTTTTCCTCACCATTTGCTTGCAATTCTAAAACTCAGAATTGAGCAAAATATAAACTCAAAATTCTGATTCTGAAAAGTTTTTTTTATTCTCCGGTGAACACAAATACTCAGAATTGTGAGATATAAGCTTAAAGTTTATAGTTTGCAATCCTTATCTCACAATTCTGAGAATTTTTTATTTTTTATTCTGTGACAGAAGGGGGCTTCCATAGTTTTTCAAAAATGTTTGTTGAGCTGGGTAACACTATTTTGATAGTCCACTTTCTACTAACAGTAAGTAACTTTGCAACTACATGTCAACTAGCAGTCATTAGAGTATTAGTAGACTGTCTGCTTAACATCTTCTAACAGTTTATTTTGATGGGTCCACAACATACAACATACTGAGAAACTTTGCAAGTACATGTCAATTCTACTAACCCTAAACCTAACCTAACAGTCTACTCTGAGAGTTAGTAGACATGTAGTTGCAAAGTTACTTATAGTTAGTAGAATGTCTAAAGTGGCCTATCAAAATAACTATCAAATGAGCAGCAAATCAGCATATTAGAATGATTTCTGAAGGATCATGTGACACTGAAGACTGGAGTAATGATGCTGAAAATTCAGCTCTGCTTCTATTTTTGCTGATGAGGTCATGCAACACGAGCGACTGTCAAAAGACATTGTATCGTATCACCCTAACATTTCATTCCCAGAACTGTATGGGAAGAACTCCAAAGCGAATCTGCTGAATGTCTTTTTCAGTCACTGTTTTCCAGTCCGGTCGTAGGTGCCAGACAGGTGCTGAGGTTGGCCTGCCATCTCCACGCAGAAATTCAATTACAACTCCTCCTGAAGCGCCTCCATCTGCAAACAATATGGTGCTCCTCTTTTTAATCAAGCCTTCCCTGAACGCAGCGACCGAAGGCCCGTCGAATTAAAAGTCACTTCCAGAATCGTTTCGTCCGTGCTGAGCTCTAGCCAAAAATAAATAAGTGACGATGATTTGCAGGAGAAAGGTGTAAAGATGACTTTTGGTTCCCCAGCAGCAAGTCGTTTGATTATAAAATCTATTCGCTTTTTTAAAATGCTTTTCAGGGATTTTGCTACATGTGTTTTTACGCACGTCTGCGTGGCTTTACAGAAAAGAAATGTGAATGAAATCAGCGCATGAGGACGCAGGTTGGCGTGTTTATGTGGGCAGTTGTGTACGTTTTAACGTCTCTTTCCATCTCAGATTTCCTCTTCCACTGGCAGCCTTTAATGAAAGATCATTCCAGCATTTTCACTTGCTCGTGTCCTCAGGCATCAACCTTTCCACCAGCAGAACGTAGCTGACACAAATAATAAAATCAAAAAGAAACAACATTCTTTAATAGATAGCAACACAAAAGTGTTTTGCAGTAATGTCACAATGTAGCAGAGCTCAACGAGACCGCGGCTAATTTCACAGACGCAAGAGAGCGCCGACTCTAAATACATTTCCGAAGGATGATGGAAAGTAGATCCTGGGGTGAATTACACCCGACCGGATTCAGATTCCAGTCATATTCGCTTCAAAAGACTCAATGGCCTCTAGTGCACCGTACAAACAACCGCCGTTAAACACAAACGACTGAAACAGACGCCCAGAATCTCTCCAAAACATGTCTAGGTCAGGTTTCACCACATAATAAAAGACATTAAGAAAATCAAGCCAATTTTAGCACCATTAAAATGCATTCTCAATTCAATTAAATACTTTACAATCTCATTACTGTAATGCATATGGATGTTTTACTTCAGAGTTAGTTCTGTTAGTAATTCTCATTATCGGCCATGCTGATTCTCATTACTGTAATATTTTTCTACTTTATAACTGTAAAAAACTGCGATTAAATGTTCAAATCAGATTTCTTATTTAAGTAATATTCATTATTAACAATATTAATGATTATAAAAAGGCAATACTACAAATACTATAATGATTTAGCAATATTTCACCACCTTAATAATATATTTTGTATATATAGTCATTTGAATTACAGTATTGAGTATGGTTGGGATTTATTGTTACGGTAAAAAAAAATGTCACAAAGAAAAACAAGTCATTTACAAATAAATGCCGAATTGTAAAATTCTTTGTTCTGCACTGATTTACACTACTGTTCTAGCTTGGGATCACTATAATATTACTTATTTTAAGTGGGAAAAAATCAGCAAGCATGCATTAAATCAATCAAAAGTGACAGTAAAGACATTTATAATGTTACAAAGTATTACTATTTCAAATAAATGCTTTTTAAGCTTTCTATTCATCAAAGTGTATCACAGTTTCCACAAAAATATGAAGCAGCACAACTGCTTTCAACATTGATAATAATCAGAAATGTTTCTTAAGCAGCAAATCAGCATATTAGAATGATTTCTGAAGGATCATGTGACACTGAAGACTGGAGTAATGATGCTGAAAATACAGCTTTGATCACAGAAATAAATTACATTTACATTACATTAATGGAAAAATCTGACTAGATATAGAATTGAACAAATTAATTCAGTCCAAGCTAGCATATATATAACCTAACATTTCTAAAACATAAAGTTATTGTAAAATATAAATTGATTTTCTTTTGATTTTGGGATGAAATGTGTCCCGGACATGTTCCTGGCAGGTTTTGTTCGCACCCACCTTGTGTTAAAGCTAATCTCTGGTTCATAGCGGGATAGATGATGTATTCCCAGACAAGCGTGGGACGGCAGAGGGAATGTATCAGCAGGATATCCCATCATCCCTGACCAGCAGATTCTAGTTTTGGCTCTGGTTGCTGTAGCGTCTCCATGGCAAAACTGCAGTGAAATTCATTCTTCAGAAACTTAATTATATCTAGATTAACAAGGGAGGTAATTAATTTCTTTAAGATGAGTATCTGTACCTCCCCTCAGGCTCAACTTTGTTGTCAAAACTGTATATTTAACCATTTTTAGTGCAAAGTTTCACTGGCAGCAACATGGAGAATCCCATATTTTACATAAATATGAAGATATTCACATTTGTGCTTATGCATATAGCCTGAGATTTATATTTTAACTTACACTCTTAAAAATAAAGGTTACAAAAGGTTTTTTCACAGCAACGCCATAGAAAAACACAGCTTTTTTTTATTACATATTGATAATCTAAAGAAACTTTTTCCACTGTACAGAACCTTTCATGCCGTAGAAAGATTCCATGGATGTTAAATGTTCTTTGTGGAACCAAAAAGACTCAAGAAGAGAGAAATGTCATCTCTTGAATCTCTCAACCTTCCTGTTGCGTGGTTTTTCATCTCAGCATAATGCAAGATGCAAAATATCTTATTAAACTTGATGCAGCTGACCCATCCAAACTGGCACCGCTCCAGGCGGGATACAGAGCACTATTGTCCGGACTTTTCCGTAGGCCAGTTGCCACACCGCTCTACAGGACCAGAGGGAAAACTGTGGCACTAAACGGCCATTTCCTATGTGATGTATAGCGCTTTCAACTCCTCGCCGATCCCTCTTGGGTTGCACGGAAAACCACTAAGGGCGTTTTATACGGATGTGAGGTGTTTTTAACAGAGCCGAACCTTCAAACGAATGCAGCCAGGAAACAAACGAGACAAAATCTACCGCTTTGTGAACATGAATGAAAATATGTACACAAAACAGTTTTTTGTATTCATCTAACCGGAATATATGACTCGTGGCAGAGAGTTTGGGAAGTGTAAACACGTGACAGAAACGTCAGTGAATAATTCAGCGCTGATGGTTTTCATTTGGTACGATTATTCCTGAATATTGTTTATTTGAAGCTGACTGCTGGTTTACGGCTGATGGATTCACATGGATGGGCTGGGTGTGGTGCAGCTGGCAGGAACAAACTCATGCACTAAAAACTAATCAAGAAAAACCCATCAGAATGAAATGAGTCATGTAAGGAAGTTAAGTGTGACCTGGTCTGACAGGCTTGCATGTTGGCGCAGGTCATTGTGTGTGGAAAGCCAACGCACAGACGTTACTTTATGGAGTCTCAGATCATTGACCCGCACACACGTGCCGACGCACTCTGTGTATATTACTATCTTCTTGCAGTTACTGGAATCACCGTCGAGTTAAAGAACCACATGCATTATCTGTCGTCGCTGTGCGTGAAATAGTAATTGCACTGTTGTTTGCAAAATCCTCACAAACATTTGCAGACTGATGCAAACAAACATGTCAAACGTGAATCATGAGGTGGGATCAGATGTGACATTTTTCAATATGAATTTGTCTGGTTTTAATTTAAAATGCAGTTATGCATTTGCTCACTTTCTCTAAAACGAGACGGCATGTTCTGTGTACTTCTGTCTGCTTTTTACAGTAATATTGCGATAGATAGATAGCTAGATTTTGACTGATCTACAGTTTGACTGGGGTGATAAAAATGCTCGTGACCAAATTAGTTTTGGTTAATATTGTTGTTCTGTTTCTTAATAACAAAAAGCAGATTATATCAGGGCTCAGTTTTTCCATTTCAAACAGTGTTGACATCTTTCTACATAAAATTATAATGTTCCAATGCATAATTTCATTTGAAACATGTCTACACTGGATTAAAACAAAACAATGATAGCTATATAAATATAGTTATTTTCTAAAACCATATGTTTTATTTCAATTCAAATGAGGCAAAAATGTCTCCTACTAAAATATGAAAAAGGACTGCAATTAAAAAGCACAGTATATTGTATAAACGCAGGGGTTAAACACAGACTCCAGCGGCTCTTGTGACCGGGTCCCTCCAGCCGGGCCTTCAGAAGGGCTACGAAACCAAACGGCTCGCCAAGCAGACGTCAAAACACACACACACACAGAGAGAGAGACAACACACCCGTGGCCTTCCTGTTTGTCTGGCTGAAAGATCTGCCCGCGTTTACTCAGGCTGGGAAAGATGGGAGGAGAAGAAAAAGACGAGCGCAAGCAACCGAAGACACAGAAAGGCTGGATGGAAGGAAAGGCTGCTCACTCCAAGTTGGGATTGATTTACTTCATTAACCAAGATTACAAGTTTAACTTACAAACCAGAGGTCAAAAATTCTCATTAACAAGAGGACCGTGGAGAACCGCGGGGCTTGGAGACCATTCTTATTACTGACTACACATTTCAATCTGTCTTTGATGTTCATGTCTGCTTTTCTCTCTTTCTACCATCCAATTTTTTGGCAGGGAGGTTGATTTTAATTGTAGCTATAGAACAAGAGCAGCGTTTGCCTGTAAGCCTGCCTGCACATCTGTAGTGAGAGCATTTTTAGTGATACTGGGCGCAGTCCATCGCCCCGGGCGCATTTTAATGGTTCCACCCCCCCTTTCATTCCCGGCTCGGATTGTTTTCCACGTGATTCCTGTTAATTTAGCTGGAGGAAAGGGCATCAGTTTTCCTTGTGCTTTTCCCCTCTCTTTCTCTCTCTCTCTCTCTTGCTCGCAGTCTTTCCCTACTTCTGCCTTTTTCTACCAACCCTAAAAGAAAAAGGTGACATATTTAAATCAAAAATACACCTCGATCTTCCTGTTTTGGCCTGTTTTTGGGATCCTTTACTGCAATTTACTACATTAGTGGTATTTGCTATGGCGAGCACCACTATTACTCATATGGAGGATTAGCGTTTCAAAACGCGAATTAGTCATAAATGACCCATCCTGGCAAACACCTCATAACGCCCTAATGACCACCCAGGATACCCTAGAAACACCCTGTCAACCACCTAAACACCTAGCAATACCCTAATGATCACCCAGGATACCCTGGAAACATTCTGTCAACCCAGCAAAACCCTGGAAATCACCCAACATGCCCTAGGCAACCACCAAAAAACCTATCAATGCCCTAGCAACCACCCAAAATGCTCTAGAAATAATTTGGCAACTTCCCAAACACATAACAATACACTACAACCACCTAGACTACCCTAGAAATACCCTGGAAACCACCTAAATACCCAGCAGTTCCCTAGCAACCAGTCAAAATCCCTTAGAAACACCTTGGAAACCACCTAAACACCCATCAGCGCCCTAGCAACAATCCAAATTACCCTAGAAACACCTTGGCAACCACCCAAACTGATAACAATGTATCACAACCACCTAAAATACCCTAGAAACACATTGGCAATGCCCTATCCACTACCTAGAATGCCCTAGAAACACCTACCAACCACCCTGAATACCCTAGAAACAGAATACTCCTAGCAACGCCCTAGTGACCACCCAGAATACCATAGAAACACCATAGCCACCACCCAAACTCCAAGCAATGCCCTAGAAACCACCCAGAATACCTAAAAACACCATAGCAACCATCCAAACATCCAAGCAAATGCCCTAGCAACCACTCAGAATACCTTAGAAACACCCTGGCAACTACCCAAATGCCCTAGCAACCACCTAGAATTCACTAAAAATGCCAAGCATTACGGCAGTGATTTTTGCACAGTAAGCGGCACTTACATTTTCATTAGAAAACACAAAAATCTAGTTGCAATTTTGGTTTTACTCTCCATTACATGCAGAAATATTTATATTTTATATACTTCAGTTTTATGTAATTTACCAAAACTTATTTTGAATGTTTTCATATTTAGCTAACAAAAACAACACAGTATGAAAGTAAATAGGTTTCATTCAATCTTTTGCATGCACATATAGAACTCAAGTTGCTTTGAAGAAAAACGAGCTATATGAATAAACATATTCATATAGTCATGAAGTATTTTGCTGCAATCTACAACAAAATCCCTCACAGATCCATAGTGGCATTACAAGGCAGGTCAAAGCGAAACACATGTTGAACTGTTACGTATCGTCAAGGAAATGACATCACCTGCTTGTCATGTTGTTGGTGGCTCATTTCCTGCACCTGTGAATTTAACCGCACTCACTCACTCATTCAAACTCATTTACACGTCCTTTTTCTCTTTCTCGCTCCGTTTCACGTCCCACACAGCGTCTTTGTGCTAAAGGCTCAAACGCTCGTGTGTGCGCTGAGAGCCAAAGTAAAGAGTTTGTTACTGCGGCTCCTGCCTGCGCAATGACCCCAAGCGAGGGCCAGTTAGGGGCCCCTGTCTCCCTCTCTCTAATCTATCCCTCGGAGCGCTGTAAGGCCTCTTTGTTTGCGCTCTCCGGCTCAGGATGGAGACAGACTTTACGCTCAACATGGGCTATCAGGTTCAGCCCCACGGCGATCTGCTGCCTGGCCAGACGAAAGCAGAGGAGAGGAGGGGAGAGGAGAGGAGGGGTGAAGGAGGAGAAAGAAACACCCACAGCCGGCCCGCCACCAGCGCTACCTGATTTCAGTCACACACACGCTCTGACGGGCCGTTTCAGGGTAACCCATAGGACAGAAACATCACAAATGAGATCTCTGTGAAGGTGTAGTTCACTCGAAAATGAAGAAATCCTCATGTCGATCCAAAACCGTATGACTTTCTTTCTTCTATGAAACATAAAAGGAGAAGTTAAGAGGAATCTTATAGTGACGAGGGGCTGAAAAACTTCAAAAAGGACAAAAACTACCATTAAATTATCATCAAACTATCATGAATGACCCCGGTAATCCCACGTGTAGCACAGTTTCACAAGTGCTCAGATTTGCCAAGACACCGAAATTAATTTCTCATCAAATTCTCCCATATCAAATGCACATAGCTATGATGTATTTCTGAGTAAAACAGAGTATTCAGTAAGATAAAACTGACATGATCTAATTTACTCCTAAAATTTATTAAGAAAGTTCCAATTAGATTTTGATGACAGCTTAAGATGACTCTTAATTTCCATTCAGATTCTCCCAAGATTAAATCTACTCTATATTATCTTACTATATGACAACTATTGTATGTTTTTAGGCATTTTAGGACAAACAACAGACAAACATATAAATCATAACTGAAATCTCCATCAAGTCTTCTGAGTTCAGGAGCAATGTCTGAGCAATAGAACAATGTCTCAAGAACAATGACTAAGTTTTACACCATTTTTGTTTTAGTAATATTAAAATACAATTATAGTTTTTATTAATATTTTAAGTTAGTTTTTGATTTTTATCTGTTTATATTTCATTTTAATTACATTTTAATTAAATTACTTTTTTAGTAATTTTATTGTATGTTTTATTAATATTTAAAACAAATTTTAAAATTATTTTATCATTTTATTTCATTTCATTTTCTTTTCATTTTAATTATTTTTATTATTATTTTTTACATTACATTTATCAACTATCTGAAATAAAAGAAAAGTAATTTCTTTTATATTTTATTTTATTTCAGTTAAAATTTATTTGAAGTAAAGGATTTTTTAATGGTTTCAGTTTTAGTTTTAGTTAACTATAATAATCCTGTTTTAAACCTCTCTTTCAGCATCTTTCTCAGTACTCCCTCTCGGTCTGGTGGCCGTTTCCGGACACTGAGAGGTTTTTGTTTGGGATTAACGTGGCAGAACAGAGTCGGGATACTCCGACATTCAGAGGACCGCGAGTGAAGCGGTGCAGCTCACCCTGAGCTCGCGCCCCACGGCACAGATGAAATCTCTGCCGAGCCCCAGAGTGAAACTCGGAGAAGGCCGGAATACGGCGGTGCTGCCGTAGCCCGCAGCCACTCCGTGACCCCCTTAGAAAAGTCACATTCACTTTGCTCTGGAGAAAGCAGAGAAAACGCCCCAGGGCGGCACGCAGCCCCAGCCGAAATGAAGAAAAGAGGGGAGGTGAAAATAAAGTGAAAATAAGTTAAGATTCCTCCCTCTATCCTGCCTGTCTCTTCTCTCGTGATCATGAGAGGTGGTCAGATGGGCGGCGTTACTTCAGAAAAACACCCTACAATTAAACACAGAAACAGACAAAACAGCCGAGACCCTCAGCCAAATGTACCATGAACCTGCTATCAGATGGTACTTATATAAATACACAGTGTACTACATAATTATTATATTCATAACGCCCTTAAGCTGTGACTATATTCACAATATACTGTTCAAACGTTTGGGGTCAGTAACTTTTTTTTTTTTTTAAAGAAATTTAGCAAGACACATTAAATTAATCAAAAGTAAAGACAGTAAAGATATTTATAATGTCACAAAAGATTTCAAATAAATGCTGTTCTTTTGAATTTTCTATTCATCAAAAAATCCTAAAAAATAAAACGTAATTCACGGTTTCCACAAAAATATGAAGCAGCACAACTGTTTTCAACACTGACAATTATCAGAAATATTTCTTGAGCAGCAAATCAGCATATTAGAATGATTTCTGAAGATCATGTGACACTGAAGACTGGAGTAATGATGCTGAAAATTCAGCTTTGAATCAAAGGAATAAATTACATTTTAACATATAATCACATAGACAACAGTTATTTGAAATTGTAATAACATTTCAGTGTTCTTACTGTATTTTTGACCAAGTAAATGTAGCCTTGGTGAGCAGAAGAGATTTTTTCATTTAAAGAATTGTATCGACCCCAGGCTTTTGAACACAGCATGAACTCTGGTAACTTACATCTTAACAGTGTGTAAATGTGCATATCCAGTGCCTAAAAACAGTGTTCACCCCTTAGTTTTCATCTTTGTGTTTAACCATTGATAAGTGATTATTTGAGCACTGAAGATTTAATCTGGCTTTTTTAAGATTGTTTTTTGACGTCAAAGTATTAAAGTAAAGTAAACATTCTGACCATGATGATTCACAAATGGTGTTTAATCTTCTGGCCGATAATGTTAGTTTCTTTAGATCATAAAACATTTCAACCACAGTTCTGCCACAATACAGATTCACCTTCCAGATAAAGGTGTACTTATGTTAACAAGTCTTTTTTATCTGGTCCTCTTACACAATGCTACTTCTCAAGTATGTTTAGAATTATCTACTAGAATGCAAGATAGAAATACAGATTTTTTTGTGGTATGTTATCAATTAGCAGCATCAGTGATGATTTAGATGTTGCATTAATAAAAAAAGAGGTCATCACTTATGAAATCAATTATTCTGGGTTTCATATTAATCATTATTTGACAACTTAGCAGAAATCTGTTTTTAATTCAACATTAAACACTTCTTCTGATCATCACTTGCAAAAGAGTGACATTAAATTGATTTAAATGCTGTAAAATAACAAAACCCACAAAAGCAGGGCAAAAACTACTCATAAGCACTGTATCTGTGTGTGTACATACACATTTCATGCTTCTTGTTGATGTCAGAACAGTTACAATAAAGTGAAAGAGGTCAGGATGGTGTTCATGATGCAGAAGTAATGCATTTATTTAGTTAGCCTGCTTTCACCGCGGTTGTGTTCACTGAGCAAACACACACACACACACACATACATGTCAACGAGCAGGTTTTTAAAATGACCAGCTGACATTCACAAAGTGTTTTTTTCTGGTTTATGGTATTCAAACATTAGTCAGAATCCGTGAGGGAATAGGAACAGGCCTTCTGACGACAAGAGCTAAACAGTCACCAGATGCAGCTAAACCCAATGACTTCATGTACAACAGCATGTCGAGGAAATATAATAGTGGCGTTTCTTCATGTCTCCAGTGCGCGCGGCGTAATCCTGCGTAATGCAGAGCAGAGCTGGTAGCCATATGTGGAGCGGCACTGCGATCTGCATCAGAACAACACTGTAACGCGCTCACGGAGGACAGACGTGCAGCGCGTCCCATTCACTGCTGTGAGAAACTGGATAAATACTGCAGGGAAAAATCCTCTAGTGTTTATTTTTGCTCACTCGCTCACAATGCGACAAATGATCATCAGACCCTGCAGCGACACCCGAGAGAATGACGTAAAATAACAAACTCCACCATAATCAGCATCATATCCATCAAGGCTGGTCAATACAGCTCAAAAATATATAGTTGTTTTTTAAGATTTTTGATAATATTCAATGTATTGTGCTGGAACATAGGATAAAATTACTGATTTTTGCAGTGATTTTTTTTTTTGTGTATTATCAATTTGCTGCTCTAGTGATGATTTAGATATATAACAAAAAAAGAGGTCAGCACTCATGAAATCAATTATTTTGGGTTTCTATTAGTTATTATTTGACGACTTAATTCAACACTAAACAGCCTTTTTCTTCATCAGCTGCAAAAGTACCAAATTTAGTCAACTTTAACAGTGTTAAAACTAATTTATATTAAAAAAGTAAGCTATTTCAGTACAAAAACTGGAACATGAAGATGAAAATACTGATTTTTAAGTGATTTTTAAAATCAGTATTTACTCTGAAATAACTCAAAATTGAG
>JAFVLL020021640.1:0-44690 GCA_021397915.2 Tor tambroides
CAGTGACAGCGAAGAGGTCACATTGGACTTTAACTTTGACATTTATAGAGCATTCACTAGCACAAGTGGTGACAGGAGAGAGCAGCCCCTCTGAAACACTATTAATTATCAGCTTATATTAAATGTTGTCAGACAACAGCAATCTGCTGGCCACAAAACAATTTATAAACCCTTAAACCTCAACTCAAATATAACCTTACTGCCTTACTATTAAAAAAATCATGGTAAATAATGAGCGATTCTCCACTGCATG
The DNA here is from genome assembly GCA_021397915.2 of Tor tambroides. NCBI lineage: Eukaryota > Metazoa > Chordata > Actinopteri > Cypriniformes > Cyprinidae > Tor > Tor tambroides. Next base: position 254 of record JAFVLL020021640.1, read on the forward strand.
ACAGCACAGGAAAGGAAATTAAATTGTTAAACTCGGTCTGCTTTTTTTGAGTGTTGCAGAAGAGGCCCTTAACGTCCTTCACAGAATGAGACCACTGCCAAGTTAAAGCAGGGCAGCATGTGCAGTCTAGCAGACAACCATCCCAGATGGACGTCAGGTGCCATTTTTTCACCCCAGGTGAGACTGCGGCCCCATCTGTTGACAATTTGCACTTTTGGCTCCCTCCACACATTCAAATAAACCTTGTGCGGCCCTCCTCAAGGCCTTAAAAGAGCCTGGCTGCCAGAGGAGGCCCATTAGTGGACTGCGGGTGGCACTTAGGCCTGAGGACAAGCTGATGAGGCCTGTCCTACACTACAGAAACACACGGGCTGGATGCCTCTAGCTCCCTCCAAGCTGATATTATACTAAGTGGGATGTATGGATGAAAGATATGACTTTCCATCCCTGCTTTCTTGACGCAGCTTTGCAGTCTCCTAAAGGTGTATTATGGGCTATGGTCTGCACAATGCTGAAGTATACAAAACAAAACATGAAAAAAAACACCTTTATGAATAAAAAAAGGACAAAACACTTTGTCAAAAATGACTCTATTGAAATTCATGGCGCGATGTCTTTGTCTTCAAGGGTGGAAACGTTCTCCAGGGTACCAACAGCCTTGTGTTTCTGTGTGGTTTGGATGTGCTGTGACTTTCAAGGTCTAATTGCTTTTCATACCCTGTGAGATGAGCGGGAAGACAGCATCCATTGTGCTTCTTTGACATAGGGCCAGTCAGCTTTTCTTTACTACAATATTCTGTATTATGCAGAGGTGATACAGAAGGAGTATCAAATGCAAACTTGTTGACATCTGAAAAAATACACAAGCGATTCATTCCAACAAACATGATGGCAATGAGTCCATCTTTCATCAAGAATGGCATGTTATAGTATACTTACAATATTATACACACTTATTTGTTTTCTATTTTTTAAACAATTTATATCTAGGATTTTTCATCCTATGGGTCTAGTCATTGAAATCATGACTGGATATAAAAATATAAGGGACTTTAGGGGGTTGTTACTAAGCTTGATGAACTTGCATGCATCCATAACTTATTGTAAAGATTTATGATGCACAAATGCATAAAGCTCAAGGGAACATTAACTGCTAAACAGACAACAAACTATTTCACACTATAAAATAAAATAAAATAAAATAAAATAAAATAAAATAAATGTTAAGACTGTTACCACTAACCACTAAAATGACTATAGACAACTCACTTGCACACTGAATAATAAAATAAAATAAAATAAAAATAAATGTTCAGACTGTTAACACTAACCACTACAATGACTACAGGCAACTCACTTTCAAATCAAATCAAATCAAATCAAATCAAATCAAATCAAATAAAATAAAATAAAATAAAATAAAATAAAATAAAATAAGAGAACACACTATTTCACACTAAATAACTAAATAAAATAGAATAAAATAAAATACCTACAGACAACACATTATTTTACACTAAATAACCAATAATATAAAATAATAATGATAATAATAAAAAATAAAAATAAAATATACTTATATTCTTATTATACAGCTACACAGGATTATGGAAATTCTACTACAGAATATAGTAAATCATCTATGTAAATCATCTATGTAAATATTAACATATGATGACAGGTAGCATACAATTTTCTTATTTTGAATATTCAGTACTAATTATCTATTGAGAAAGTGACTGGTCAAATTCTATGCTTACTATGCAGGCAAGGTCACTCTCTCCAATCAATACTTTATGGCTTGAATGCTGCATTTCCATGGAAACTTTGACATTCCAAGTTACTACTGACAAGAGAAAGATGTGAACTCTCAAGCACATCTGCATCCTTTAAACATAACTCTCAAACATGTCTCTGTCCTTCATAAAGTGCATAAAACTAGGGGTAACTCACATTCAAAGTGCTTAAGTTTTTTTTAATCTTATTCATCTCTCTAAGCATCAGCCATGACAAATGGCTCATCTGTGACAATGGGGTCACCGAGAACCATCCAAATGCCTATCAAATTACATTCCATATCAAGATGACTTAATGCTCAATCTCCTGACGGGAAGGTCAAGTAGAAGCGAGAAGGCCAATACGAGACAAGCAGTGGCTAATCTACCTGATAATAACGTCTGGCTAATGCTAAGTCACTCAGCACACAAACATATCAAAGGTGAAATATTCAAATTGGTAATGTTTCTTTTGGGCTTTAATTAGGATTTACATTGTGAAATTTTGTCCAGAAATGGGCTTTTGTTTATACAGCATGCAAAATCCATTAAGTTGTCCAAGATAACCTTGAAGCAACTCCTAAAAAGGCATCTCATATTTGAAAAAAAACATCTATAATATATTGTTTATACCTTTAAAGCATTCTGTTTGATTAAGCCAGAACACTTCCATCAGACTGAGACAGACATTATCAAAAAGCTAATATCTTATTCTCTCTGAGAAGGGTTCTTGAGTCCTGTCATAACAGCCTGATCCTCGGCCCTGAACTGGACATGAGCTCCATAATGGCATAAATATAGTCACATAAACCCCACGATGAGGGACTCCTTTATGAAAGCTAATAAATAATTCTGCTCAAGGTAAAACCATAAACCAAATCACTAGGCCATAATCACACAGACTTGTATATTTGCAATGCAACCATGATGTGCTTTGTGGCCCAAAAAGGCCTCAGCAGAAACAGCCCACACACAGAGGCCTTGGTGTCCAAATTAGACCCAAGGACCATCAGAGACACTCTCTGTAAACTTTTTACAGGAGTTACCATTTGTACTACTAACTTTACTCAGATTTGGATATATAGCCACTTGAACACTTTAGGAAATTTGGGAAAGTAGCTATAAAAAAAAAAATCAACAGAACCATTTAAAAGTTTGGGGTCAGTACTTTTTAAAAAATAAATTATTATTTTTATTCTCCAAGGATTCATTGAATTTATCAAAAGTGACAGTAAAGGCATTTATAATATTACAAAAGATTTCTACAGTATTACAATTAAATGTTGAAAACCTTCTAATTGTCAGAGAACCCTTATTAAAGATTGGTTTCCACAAAAATATTAAGCAGCACAACTGTTTTCAATATTGACAATAAAACAAAATGTTTCCTGAACATCAAATCAGCATATTAGAGTGATTTCTGAAGGATAATGTGACACTGAGGACTGGAGTAATGATGCTGAAAATTCAGCATTGCCATCTCAGGAATAAATTACATTTTAAAAATGTGAAAATAGACAATAGCTATTTTAAATTGTAATAATATTTCAGAATATTACTGTATTTTTGAAGAAATAAATAATATGAATTTAATATTAATAAGCCTAATAAACTGATCAAAATTAACAACGTGTACATTTCCACGTGGACTTCTTTCAAAAACATTAAAAAAAAAACTTACACCCCAAACAGTAGTTTATATATACATTTTTATTTTTAATTAATTTTTAACATTTCTTTACATACAAATGGTAATTTTTCTTCAGGCAGTCCCAGCCAAATGCTTGCACTTCAGCAAATCAAACAGGACTAGTGGGACTATTAAATATTAATTACATTAATGCAACATAATTAATATTCATGAGCCTACCTCATTTGTGTCCCTCCCACTTTTCAGATCATTTCTACACTCTTGATCATAAAGAGGTTGAAATACTTACTAAGAAAGATGCTTTCCAACCAGCACGTTCACAGTAAATTGTTTTTAGCCGCAAAAGTAGATTCAGATTGTAATATTTAGCTTTAGAACTAGTCATGCTATAGCTACCCTTACCAATGAGCGAAGAGCTTCTGAGGTGCCTTTCACACGCCACACTCCCTCCAGGTAGTGTTGTGCATGTAGAGGAAGTGGAGTGACAGTGGCCAAACAGGTTCGTTTCCCACCCACTCTCGCTGCTCCATCTTGATTCCAACCCATTTCCTGCGTTTTCTCCCTGGACAGCGGACCACATGGATGCCCGGTGAGTTTTTGACTGCTAGAAACTGGAGAACACTGTGTGGGCCATTCCCAGGAAGCAGAGGGTGAGATGGAAGTGTGAGATGCCACACGTGGTGGCAGCAGGCCAGAAAGGGGTCCGGGCTGCAGGTCAGGCATGTCGTCGAACGCCAGTCCCAGGGCAGAATCGAGTGCCAGGCGCCTCAGGTGGTGAAGGGGGGTTCCACACACTTCACAGCTGCTCTGGGCACCGCAGCCCCTGGGAGGCCATTCCACAGTCTGGAGCTTGTCAAGGAGGAAGGCTGCAAAGCTTGGGTCCTGCAAGGAAAGTCAGCAAAATAACAATTTATTACAGCACAGCTGCTGAAAACGTCTTGGTTTTGTTCATGCTGCGTGCATTCTGGTTAAATTAACAAATTGATTATATTTTCAGAGCTTTTGCATAAATATTCTCCATTCACAAAGCAAAGGCTGGGCTTAAATTATAGTTGATTAGCTTGTCAATCATATACAACACAGTATGATGCAAGTAATAACCAGAGGCGGCAACACAGCCCACATATGTGACCCTGGACCACAAAACCAGTCATAAGGGTCAGTTTTTTGAAATTGAGATTTATACATCATCTAAAAGTTGAATAAATAAGCTTTCCACTGGGTGATGTAGGGTTTGTTAGGATAGGGCAATATTTGGCCGAGATACAACTATTTGAAAATCTGGAATCTGAGGGTGCAAAAAAATCTAAATACTGAGAAAATCGCCTTTGAAGTTGTCCAAATGACGTTCTTAGCAATGCATATTACTATAATATTAATATTTTTGATATATTTACTGTAGGAAATTTACAAAATATCTCCATGGAACATGATCTTTACTTAATATCCTAATGATTTTTGACATAAAAGAAAAATCGATAATTTTGACCCATACAATGTATTTTTGGCTATTGCTACAAATATACCCGTGCTACTTAAGACTGGTTTTGTGATCTAGGGTCACATATATTATAATTACCAGCATTTAACATCCTCTGAACTATGTAAATTACATGTTTCATGAGGAAAAACATATACAATACTGATGCCGTATCTATTTAACTATAGAACCATAACAACTGCAACTATAAATATACAAATATTAACTAAAACTGAAATAAAAAGTTATTATAAATATATTAAAATATAAATGTTTAAATATAAATATATAAATAAATAAAAAAGCTAAAAAATAAAGCTCACAACAAAATAACTAAAACTAAAACAAAATAACTAAAAGCTAATTCAAAAACATCAATAAATATTATACTTGCACAATAGCACTGCAGGTGGTCCCAAAATTCGACTAATATATGAATGCTGAAAGTCATTGCACTCGATAACTAACTACATATCAATTTAACTAACTATGAACTAATGTTCATAGTTAATGTGATGAAGTTCACCTGGGGTTGCTCTTCTACATGAAACCGAATACCCACAAAAAATCACTTTGAAATCAGTTGGTTGTCCAAATACTTTTCGGGGCCCCTATAAAAATATTTAGATGAAGATATATAAATTATAGCAAACTTTTGGTGAACTTGGGCATATAAATGTCACTCCTAACAGCTGCTCCTTTTAAAAACTATAAAATCAAAGCTCTCGCTCCATGCATTGCAACATTGTGTGTAGCTTGATTTAAGGATTGTAATAAACTTATGCTGCCAACACCCCAAGTGTATATTTTGCAAGAGTGAAATGAAGGTCAGGGGCCAAAACCCCGACCTCAGCACAACACTATAACATGATTGAGTGCTTTTGTCTGGGACTGGAGGACTTCTACAGCAGGTTCACTCACTAAGGGGGGAAACCGTACAACATTGGCATCCCAGATGCCTGCAATCTGCTTCAGCTTCAGTCTGCATGCAGGCAGGCCCTCCAACCTGTTAGAGCTGCCTGTGGGCATAAGACTTTACATTTATTCATTTAAGCAGACTTGACTAACATCTTTACAAGGAAGTGCTATAGGGGATATAGCCCAGAAAACTGATAATATTATGATAGAGACTGAGAATACAGAAAATGATACTGCTAGAGCTATTGACACTGAATATGAATTAGATGAGACTGAACAGAATAGTTCAATAGTTCATAACTCAAAGATGTTAAAATAAAGCAATAAGAATGGAAAAACAAATTAAAACAATAAAATCGCTGAAATACTTGTTATAAAATAAAATTAAATAAAATAATTCCACCAAATATATGGTTTACACCAACTTCTCGCATTCATACACAAAGTCATTATAACCCACAGCCACAGTCTACATAAAAAAATACAAATAATAAAATTAAATAAAATATTCTTCCACCAAGTAATATAGTTCATTCATACCACTTCCCGTAATCATACACAATGTGCGATTACAGGCGTGCGTTCATCTTCATTTTACAGTTGCTTTGAAAGGTGCTCATCCAATCAGAATTCAGAGTCAGCTCACATATTTAAATAATTTGACTTTTGGATGTTTGTATTCTCTGTTAATGGTTTTACTCTGCATCTTTATTGAAAAGATGAAGAGTAGTCATTAATGGCTTTTGGAGCAGTTCAGTTAACATGTGTCCTCAGCAGCCTTTACGCATGTACATTTAAACACTATGAATCGTAAAAATGCAAAATGACAGCTGCAGAATGCAAAATAACCAGATGACAGGAACGCAAACACAAATGTGGCGTGTGTTAGTCCATCCACCCACTCAACAGACACAAGCTGCACTTGTTAAGTGCTAGTCACACCACAGCGCTATTGGAGAGGACCTTCCTTTGTATAGAGATTTAAAGACAGACTGCTGTCTGCATCCTTTATTGTGTCTAAGGCTTCTGGTGTCTTCCTAAGCAAACACATAGAGGTTATTCACAAGTCAATGCCTTCCTATGAGCCCATGCCCTTTGAGTCCCACCCCACATGTGCTCGCAGTAGCCACTGAATTCTGATAGATGGGACAAAAGGGTGAAGATGAGCAGGCACACTTTTGGATGACGACAACGTTACAGATTTGTACCCCTCCACCAACAATGACCACTTATAATGTACAATGGGGAGAGTGAAATGGAGGAAAATTTTAGGATCTATAACTACACCATCAGAAATAATAGCTGGTATGTATTAGTGATGATGGACCTATCTCTGTTCACAAAAATGAATAAATAAAGAAGTAGCTTAAACAAATAGGAGTGTGACATACTGATACAGATAAATAAAAGATAGGATCACAGAGGCTGTCGACTATGATGCAGTGCTAGATCTAAGGTTAAGAGAGAATTGAGGCCTTCCTTTGAACACTTCATCCATGCTCCACAGAGGGGAAAATTGCTGGCGAATTGCAATTTTCTGTTCTGTTAGGTAACAGACAGATGATAGAGGTACTGAAGGAAAAAGAGGAGAGGAACTGGAAGGAAGACAGGCATGGAATAAGTAAGGACTGTCACAAAGGTTGGGTGAAATCCAGTGTGAATGACAGAGCGCAGTAAGAGGGCACATATGAGTGACTAGAATGACAGAACACAGGAAGTTTGAGAAGATTCACATTACAAGAAGTTCTAAACACACAATACGGGCTGTTCACACACAGAACACTCTTGTGTTTAAAAATCGTGAGGCGCAGTAGAATGAAAAAGAACACTTGAGACTTGAGACGTGTTTTAAAATGTGTACCTATGCAAAAATAAAACAACAAAATAAAATACACAATGTGCAATTACAGGGATGTGTTACCTGCATTTTACAGCAGCTTTGAAAGTTGATTAACCAATCAGAATTCAGAATCCTGAATCCCATACATTAATTAAAGCGTTCTATCTACAGCATGTTTAAATTATATTTGAAAGAATAAACTGACATTTATTCATAAATGTAATCCATTCAATAGCTCCATCAGACCTCTTTTTTGACCAACCGCCAAGCTCCACGCACAGAATTTTGGGATATCCTACATTAAGCAGTGAATCTATCTATGCTCCCTTCAAAAACCAACCAGATAAAGGCATTTTAGCAATCAGGAGGACACACAAACATTGGATTTGGACATGTTTTGTGGTCTTCCAACGTTCCAGCATTTTTAGGCTTTCAGACACTGTCACATTCTTAACAAAAAGAGCATATTTCTCACCTGTCTTTTCTACAACATGCGTATTTATATAAAAACATCCTCCGATGCAACGCATCAAGCTTTCATTTTAATATTTTATATATACCATACATGCTGAAACCAAAATATTTTGACATTAAAGGTACCTGAACACTTCAAACAGCTGGAAATAAAAGTTGGATTTATATTATATTATGGGACAAAACAGAACCCTGGGGAATTCAACATCCTCAGCAAAACAGATGTTTGTAAAATGTTTTTATCAGAGTAACTGAATGATCTCAAGAGCATAAGATCTTTATACTTTTATCCACAATTCAATCCTAATTTGTACCATCAAAAGAAAAAAGAAAAAAAGAATTACCTGCTTTTCTCAGCAATCCAATAATAGTGGCTGATAAATCTCGACTGGTCCTGTCACTTGATCACTTCATGTTCTCGTAATCTCTCTAGCCAAGGCTTCTGGTATGCAGTCAGACCACAACTGACTCAACTCAGAAACAATTCTACTTACTCGCAGAGCGGTGTCGTAAATCACTTCACACAAACAATTGCGATTCATCCTCATAAGCATAGCAACAGACGGAGTGCTTTGTGTGCTGGAGGTCAGGGGGAGACTGGATGCTCCTATAAGAAGTCTAAGAATGAACAGCTTATTTCAGAAATGCCAACAAGTCCTGATGATGTAAACTTCAAAATAATAAGATACTTGGTAAGAAGAATTTAAAATGTCATGTAAAATGTCTTCAACCAAATGCATAATTTTACCAGTCTATCAATTAACATCTTGTGAATTGGAAATCTGTGCGCTTGTAAGATATAAATTTATCATTTAGATGTTTTTAACTTTAAACTGTTGCTTCCAGCTGAAATACAAGTACTCTATCCACAATATTGCTTTCTCCAATGTCTAAATCAGGAGAGAAATATGAACAGATCAAGCACTGTTTACAACTAAAAAATATCCAAAACCATTTTAAACAAATATTTTGGTGGCTTTTGCTGTGAGAGGACAACAAGGAATGGACTTTTTGACTGGAGGAATCTTTATTATGGATTATATACCTGTATTTTGGCCAGAAGTGACATTTTAAAGTTAAAACGCCTTAATGATTGATTTGTTTCTTACAAACACGCAGCTTTTCACTTCACAAGACATTAATGGATCGGCTGGAGACATGTCGATTATTGTGATGTTTTTATCTGCTGTTTAAACTCTCATAACTCACTCCAGAGGATCTGTTGGTGAGCAAGTGATGTAAGGCTTAAATTCTTCAAATGGATAAGTACATTCCAGCAAATATTTATTTTCAGGTGAACTACTTCTTTATTGTTTCTAAAAATAATAAAAGAATTATTATTACAAATTTAAAAGAACTGTTTTCTATTTGAATACATTTTAAAATGTAATTTATTCCTGTGATGGCAACACTGAATTTTCAGAAGCCATTACTCAAGTTTTCAGTGTCATATTGTCAGTGTATTATTGTACTTTTATTATTCAAGTAATATTAAAAATGTGTGAACTTGATGAGACAGTATCAAGTGTTAGACCAACTTGACAGCTATGACACAATTCTGTTTCTCCATCTCTTTTTCATTATAGAAAATAAAGTATGATACCAAACAGAGTTTAAAAAGTGCATCCACTCTGCTTGGTCTCTAGCTAATTTACCATCTGCAAGTCAATGTCTCATCCACACAAGGGCTGCCCCCAATGCTGCCTTCAAGAAAACCCTCATTTATTCACCTCTTTGCATATTCATGCTACCAGAAGTCTTCTCATCAAAACACCTGTGTACATCCCATCCCTATGAAACCCGTTCCATCCCTCAAAGGAAGTGTACTTCATTTTAAAAAACCTCAAATTATGCATGTGTCACAAAATACTTTCAAATAAGAGACTCTAATTAGTAATGCAAATTAATCCTGTTCACATAAAACGATGAACTGGCTCGATACAAGCTACATTAACGTCAGGTGTCTGAACTGGTGTAAAAATATGTCATGAGTAAAAAGGAAAAACAAACAACCATGCTCCCTAAAAAATGACACACATAGACAGAAGATCAAGAATGCAAAAGTTTGTGAGAAGAATTTCTCAACAGATAAATCTAAAAAACATAACTGTGCCTTGTGAGATTATTCTACTTTCCTACAAAATTTGCCTTAACACTCTTACCGTGACACATGAAAACATCTCAGAAATGTAATAACTTATTTAGTCTCATATATGTCAGTCTTCAAAGAATCTCTCCAAGAATAAGTCACCTTTGATCACATGGATGCATGATATAGGCCTAGTTATCCTGCATAATAGTTTATTTCACTGCAATGGCAAAACTGATACAGCATTGACACCCTGGCCATCTTTAAATATCTACACAAAGTCCATAGCATTGAAATTACATAAATGAGTATATTGCATGTATACTTTTACACTTCATTTGCTTCTATTTTAGAACATTTGATGATTATCTAATCAAACTAACAAAATATGGCAGTCACACACCAGACAAGAAGCACAGAGCCACGTCGCATTGCAGCTAGCACAACTCACAAGTTTCACACACCGGATACACCACGTTCAATTCAGCGGGCCAAAAGAGTTTATTTAATTACTAAACAGGCAAAAGTTCACTTAAAGAACGAACAAAGTAGCGTAGATCATTTCTAAGTGCGGCTCTTCTAATTTGTTTCTGCTGGCTGCATGAACATATCAATTAGCTTATATGCAACTTCACTAGATAACGAATGCATGAAAGTGACCAGCTGGACATGAACCAGTGCAAATAGATGGTAACTTATGACATCAAACATTTGGGCCGGACTCGCATGTGTTTTTGTCACACGTTTTAACCACTTGAGATGCTACTAACGTTAGCGTCCTCTCAGCCCTGTCTGCAAACATACTTCTGATCTTTCTGTACTAATTCAGCATCTTAGTACGGAGCCCCGCACATGATATGCAGGAAAAAAACGTGTGCATGATTTACTCATTTGTTCCCTCGTTTTAGGTAAAGCGTGTGCTCGATATAATAATTTGTTCCCTCGGTTTAAGTAAATCATGCTCACAAAATAATAATTAGTTCTACTTCCTGTTCACATTCTCATAAACCTGTTGCTGTTATGTTATGTTATGTTATGTTATGTTATGTTATGCTATGTTATGTTATGTTATGTTATGTTATGTATGGACAGAGACACTTTAATTGGATTTTATTTTGAGTTTGGAATGAGTTCTTATGAGACATTCTCATAAGCCTTGCAACGCTGCATGAAATCATTTTAAGTGAGAGGCATCTACATCAGTTTATAAGATTGCGGACCTGAAGTACAATTCTTATTTCGTGCTCATAATTTACTTAAAACGAGGGAACGAATTAGTAAATTGTGCGCATGATTTACTTAAAACAAAGGAACGAATTATTATATCGAGTGCACGATTTTCTTAAAATGAGGGAACGAATTAGTAAATTGTGTGCACAATTTACTTAAAATGAGGGAACAAATTATTATATCGAGCACACAATTTACTTAGCATTAGTAAATTGTGTGCACGATTTACTTAAAACAAGGGAACGAATTATTAAATAGAGCACACAATTTACTTAAAACGAGAGAACAAATGCACACAATTTACTTTTTTTCCTGCATGTCATGTGCAGGGCTCTGTATAGTAGCAACAAATTTATTACTTTAAATTAAATTTTATGAAAACATGTAATGTGGTTTGCTATATACACCATCCCGTACCGCTCTGTGCAGCGCTCAGTCTCACGTGTCAAAACAAACAGAACGAGGCATCAGTGATCGACCTGTATAACGACAGCGGAACTGCTCTGCCACTCCAGGTATTTCATATATCTATGACTGCATCCGAAATCTCATACTTCCCTACTATATAGTAAGCGAAAAACAGTATGCGATAAAAGAGGTATGTCCGAATTCACAGTATTCATAAAAGAGTATACAAAAAAGTACCCGGATGACCTACTACTTCTGGCATGATTCTGATTTGATGCACTTTACTATCTCATGTACATCACAAAACAGAAGAAAAATCTGTTGCTACTTCCATTTAACGGCAACTTGAAACCGATGCGGCTCCACAAACCTACAGTCCATTCTGGAATGTTATAGTGTTAAAACAGTTGCTTTACTTCTGTTCTCCAAATCTGCAGCTGTCTTGCAGTAACTTTTATGAATTTCAGGAGCCTTCCTAATGCAGATTCTCATCAAGGGCCCTTTTATTATTTCTTCAGAGTACAGTTTTTCTCTTTGACAGTAAAAGCATTTATAAAAAAGTGCTTCTTTCCCAGTCAGTCATCAGTCGCTGATTGGTCATACGGCACCAATGATAACAAAGATAATGGCGTTAACGGAACAGGCATAATTGACTATGAGATGCAGGCAGAAATTGTAATGATGGCACTTAATAGAGCAATTATGCCCCATTAGGATAACATCTCACCCAATAAGCTCCCATTATCATAAGCAAGCACAAAGATGATGACAGCATTTGATTACATGTGGGTGGGCCTATATTACACGTTCAAGTGACCGTCTATAGAAATGCACTTTTTTATGACTCCCAAAACATTTACACGAACCTTGTTGTCTAATTTACATTTAGAAGACTAATTTAGTAGAGATTCGTAAACAAACAGGTTATGCCAGACCGACAAATTACAGCACGCTACTTGAGTAATTTGGTTGCATTTATAGTCTCCCTAGTGGGTAGAATTTATGCCAAAGATTTTTCTTAATTAGTATTATATTGTCACTCACAAATGCTTTCCTGACAATATTAAGAAAATTACTGCAGTGTTTATAAATTACTTGTGTGGCAAGGAAAGTTCCTTGAGAAGGGGAAGGGAATAACACGCCCGCAACTGTTTTGAGGAAAGTCATAAAAAAGTTCACTGTACATTCTTGGACTGTGTGTGTAACAGAATACCAGAGTGGGGATTTACTTCTGTAAGGAATTGAGGGATGAAGCGGAGAAAAAACTTAGCAAAGACTTGTTTATCCTGGGTTTCTCTTGCATTCCAAGTCATCCGTATCAAAGCCGAGTTCCTGTCACTTTAATGAGACAGTTACGTAACTGAAATGACATACACATAGATCACTGATGCATTCAAAGCAATGCTGCCTCTGTGTAGGATATTGCATAATGCGCTGGCGGATATAATACTCAGGTAAAATAAGAATGTAAGAAAGATTAGCTAAGAGCTGCCAAATCAAATCTACAAGCTGTGTTTTTAAAAAACAGAAGCCCTTGGTGCCACTTTGATTGTTTCAAACAAACCGAAATCGAGATAGAAAGATTTGTTTCACCCTGGTTCAGCTCTGTGGTCAAATAAAGCGACTTTAGAGGGCTTAATTAACATTACACACAATCCTTCCAGCAGTGGAGCAAGTATGTCATCCCGTATTGAAAAATGTAGCACTCTCATAAGAATCATTAGTGTCCCACTGATGCATATCAGCCAAGCCAATTAGCCAGATGATTAATACAATCATTCAGCGGAATGAATCATAATAAATGAATTTTTCAGATGGTGCTGAAATAATTTCATACTTTGAACATAAATATTATCCTATTCCCATATGCCTGTTTCTAACTGTTTGTATCTGCTGGTCACAAAAGCAGTTTTCTGTGTAGAAAATGTTGTTAGGGACAAGAAGATAAAGTAAAATTGCAGATAACTGTGCACTTTGAAACCTAACAGGGATGAATGTAGGGAAAAGATTTTATCTGTGATAGTTTTAAGTGTGCTTTTGGTCAAAAAGATATCTTTTGATGCAGGTTAAAAAGGAAATGTTAACCTGGCTTCCTTCTAAGTGAAACACTTCTAACCCACACAGAGCACTGCGCATAATATTTGACTGTCAGAATGTACTGTCTGTGATGTAGAATTTATTATTTTCATTTGTCACATTCTCTAGAATGATGATATATCTGTATAGTCACAAAGATAATTGAGAAATGACTTTACATTAGTCAGAATATTGTAAGTCACTCTTTGATGGATATTTTTCATCTGCATGTTACTAAATCAACACCCCTTTACAGAAAATCTTCTCCAGACTTCTAGATTTAGTTCTTCTGCTCCGTTCTATAGGAAATCTACTTTTGCCACTGAAGATAAGTGAAATACACGGTCAAATTTCCCCATGATTAAAATCACTTAATTAATTCTGAAGAGGAATTATATTAGATAAGCATTAAACGTGGGCGTAAATGATATGCTCAATATTTATATACTATTATATTTTTGGGGAGATTGTAATTCCAACACATACACAAATTTTGTCAAAGTGCTCCAAGTATAGACTTTGTAACACAAACAGAAAGCTAATATGAATGGAATTTAATGACACATTTTAATAGCAAATTTAAACTGCTTTTGTTTCCATCAATCATGTGCCAAACATGTATATTCTAACTGATCAACAAGTGATTTTAGCTCTCACAATCCTCAGTTATGACTTTGTCATGCACTATAGTAATATTTCTTATATATTTAGCAGTCTTGATTGGAAAAACAGTACTTACAGACAGGAATAGTCAAAATTAGCTAAAGCAAACACCATTATTCTCTTATTCTGTTTTTACATAAATGTTTGCAAACAGGCCCTCACAGTTTCAGAGAAAAAAAAAAATCTCTTTTTCTTCAGAAATGTTATCACAGCAGACACATATATATATATATAGTGGTCTGCACATAGTGAGCGAGCATCAAAATCCATATCTGCTCTGGCCCAAGCCAAAAAACGAGAAGGATGGGTAACCTAAGAGTTTTCCACAACAGCGGGAGATACGATTCAATGTTCCATGTCAACAGGGCAGTCAAAGTTCCTATTTTAGGTACCTCACCACAGGTTTCATCTTTTATGAACTTGTTTTTGAGCCAAGAAGGTCAAAGCTGAACATGCCAGGCCTGCAGTCAACAGAGATCAAATGAACAGTTCCACTCCTCCCTGTGTCCGCCTTGTAGTTTCCTGTTTTTACAGGGAATATACAGTGATGGCACCACCTTTTAAAGAAAACATTTATGGCTTAATATTTTTTCCTTGTTTTTCAGCAGGCCACCAGCTGAGTTTCCTCTCTCACATTATCTGTGTGCATTCTGCTGGACACACATTCAAATGTGTCTGTCTTCAAGAACATTGACTTCTTATCACCAAGTGTAGGTATTAGAAACTACTTTACACATGTCTCTGCTACATTAACAATAATGCAGCAGACCACCTATAAAACATTGTACATACACAAGAAAGCTGAAGAAGAAATGTCAACGAGATAATAAACTTTGAGCATTGAGTTATTTTATATACTAAATGTAAATGTCACACTAGGCCCAGTCAAATAAAACCCACAGGCTGCAAGATGCATTTATACATTAAAAGATGTTCTTGCAGGTGCGGTAAAAGGTAAGTGACAAAATTCTCGACCACAGAAAGTGGCACTGACCTCTACATGCAACCTCTCTAAGAATGGCCATTTGAAATATTCACAGGAAGTCCGGAGACTCAACATTAGAGACCAGTGTGTGGTTCTCAACGGGGCGCCGGGGCCCACTAGGGGGCCTCAGTAAAGGGGTTCAAAGGATGACTTAAAATTATGTAAATTACTATACTAAAATAGTATAGTACAAAAAAATAGTATAGCACAAAATCAAAATGTAAACTGAAATTATGTGTATTTTTCCCTCTAAATAACTTTTATGCAAGAAAATTTTTGAAACTACGTGAATCACAAAGTGAATCATAATTCATTACATTTTTAAACACTCCTGGTTTTTGTTAATAAAGGGGCAGGGGCCTTCAGATATTGTGTTGGGCAATGGGGGGTCTTTGAGTCAAAAAGACTGACAACCACAGAACTATAGGAAACCCTTTGTTGATAACAACAGGAGCTCAACATTATGTGGGCTAACAAAATATACCCCAAATGTTGTTTTATGAGCTCATTATCTTAGAGGTCATTGTAAAGTTCTTTACATTTCTGATTAAACAGTAAAGGTTTTTTTTTTTTTGGAACTTATACAGTGGGACTAAAAAGTATTTAAGCAAACATAAGAGTGTTGTTGCATTATATAACAAAATACAATCTAAGTGGCAGTTATTTTAAAGAAATGTAGCACAATTACTCTTTGCAAGCAAAATATTTCACAAAATAAATTAAGAATTGAATAAGAGTGAGGATAAAACTGTTGAAAATGAAAACTTAAAAAGGAATTTAGACACTTGGTTGAATACTTTGGTATACACCTATGTGAACTTTCATTAAAATTCATTAAAATCACTTCAAAACCAGATGCTGGTTAAAATAAATTGTTCATTAGTTCTTTTTTCTTTGCTAACGTTGTTTGTTTTGATATTCTGTATCTAATGCATTGCAATGAAATGTATACATTTTATTTGACTAACTGTTGATAGCCACTGAACACACCTCTTGGGTCCCATTTTCAGCCTTTGTGTGTTTTTAAATATTAAAAATGGGGGTGTGCACATTTACAAGATATCAATCTGGAAATCAATACACCAGATTCTCAGTGCAAGACTTTTTCCTCTAACAGAAAAAGTATGAAGTCTATAAAACTTTTTAATTATTCCAGACAGCTTCCTTTTGATGACATTCAGACTTTGTACTCTAAGCTTAAACTCAGTCTCAGGTGTGAGAATACAGCTATCTGCTCAACACAGCTGCTGTGCGTCTCCCAAAACACCAAAATCTCACATTCTAATCTTTGAGCCATCACTAATGACAACTAATCTGAAAATGTGACCGCCAGGCAGGCTGTGGCTGAAAGGAGATAAGGAGGTTGAAAGTAAGACAGAGACAACCTGGTTGCATGAAGTGACAACAAGGACAAACGACCGATGGAAGGGACTTAATCAAAGACGAGTTAACGCACCCATAGCAGTAATCACAAGTTCAAAGAAGCTGAAATAACACCAGGAAGCTTGTAATGACTTGTCTTGTATTTGCTTCACTGGACCGCTTGTATCCCTCCTCTGCTACAGCACTGGCATCCAGAACTCATGAGGAGAGAGCCGTAACCCTGCAGCTTTACTGCTCCGGTGGCTACTGAAAATGACTGTGGTGAGAGTTGTAAAGCCAGTGTGAACTTAAATATTCCAGCTTTGACAAGGCATATGGGGCCTCTTTGGGCAAACTGGTGCATAAAACTGTGGCGGTGCAGTACCGAAGCATTCTCTTGAGCATCCTTTAACACTGCAGCGCTGTGTCTAAGCTACTACCTGCTTTGTGCTAAGATTTTAGGATATTTGTCAATGAAGAGAAGCCTTTTTTGTGTGTGTGTTTTGAGCTTTCAACGTGACTTACATGATGCACTTATCTCAGTGCCAGACGATGAAAGTTGATTGAGGTGCAGGTTCAGGGACAGAACTGAATTATGGCTACCAAACCACTGCATTGATCTGTTTCACAGCTCACTTAGCCTGTTATTCAATCTGTTCCAGTGTGCTTCCATCAGCTTACCGATCCCATATACTCAAACTGATCCGGCCCACCACACAGTCAGACCCCCATTGCCTCAGGTTAATGACAGACTCTAAAGGATGCAATAACAAACCTCTATATCTCTTCCTTCAACTGTCTTTCTTAAGTTGGATTTGTCACTGTTCTCTTTACGTCTTCTCATCACTGATTTTTTCTGGTCCTTTTTAAACATTGGACTTTCACTTTTTCTCAAGGTGTGGTCACACTAGACTTTGTGGACAATTCAGTTCCATCCTAAGCGTTCCATTCCTAAGAGATTGGTAGTCTGACCTGCAATTCATTTAGTTAAAATGTTTGAGCAATAGAGGATCTAATCATCACAGATTGACCTCCTGTATAGCTTAATACAAACTTCGAAGCTGGATGGATCGCAGTGGCACAGGTTCATGGTATATTTAAACATGTAAAATTTGTAATTCATTATTTGTGATGTATTTTTCATTAATAACACAATTCCTAGAGTGGTGGTTCTCAACCTTTCTGACTCCAGGGCCTCCCAGTGTCCACAGGATGTATTTGAAGGCCTCAGGACTTTGACATTTTGTTTGTTTGTTTTTTCCAAGGTTTTTACTGGATTAGAATTTTTTACACAAATTAATGTATTTGCAATCTTTGCACGACTAGGAACATTTATTATAAAAAAAAGTTTATTATTAAAATAACTCCCATGGAGTTATTGCTAAGATTTTATTCATTTACATGACTCCCAGGTATAGAAATCACCCTTTTAAAAGTAGGCTTTTATATTCCAGTTTTTCAAGTTTCCTGGATCATGAAAGGGAAATGGAAAAAAGTGATTTTAAGTAAGAAATATATTGGTTTTAGTTTTTGGGCTTATTTTAATGCTTGTTTGTATTTGAGGCCTGCTTAAGTTCACTAAGGCTCACTGGTTGACAAGCACTGTCCTAGTCTCTGACATCATATCCTGTTGACGATTTTTGCATGGTACAAAGTAATTTTGCCTTTTTCAAAGCTTACTGTGATGGGATATTCACTATTATGATATATATGCATTTTTATTTCATGACAAGGCCCACACTGAATCTGCACCTACAGAATTATGCAAAAAGATTTCCATCACTCCTTACAATTTGTGTTATGTTTTATTCAGTATTTTGACTAATTTGATTATGCTTTCAGCTACCAATAAGAGTGTAATACTGTTATTGTAGTATGTTTAGCACATTTTGTCATGTTTAAATCCATTCTGCAGAATTCACAATATCCAAATATCAGTTCAGAAAATCTGAAAGAAGTCTTCAGATTCAATCTGGGCCTGCTCATGATCACTTTGCCTCTTCATGCCAGATGTGCTGGGTATGTGATCTTTTTACCCCTGTGGGATGCTAGAATGACAACTGTTGGTGGAATACTATGGAGTTTTCCATGCTGGTGTTTCTCCCACACAGGTGCTGATTTGTAGGGTTTCCACACATAGTGCAATACCCTGATTAGCTCCTGGCTCAGTTCCACAGCCTTGGCACTTCATAACCCACTCCTCACACATGTTCCCACTCACACATTCATCAGTCATCATGTGCTAACCGTGAATGAGCACTCTGGAGTGATTAATGCAAATGCAGCATTGATCTGAGCTCTGCGCTCAGCTGCAGGAGTGCACCCGCTCTTTACCTGCAGAACGACTCACCCGGCCTCTGAGACTCCAGAGAGAATCAAAGGTCACTTTCATTAGTTTGGACTCACCGGAGACAAAACTCAAAGGTGGCCGGAGAAGCATACAACAGCGCCATGGTGGCCAGATATGCTAACATTTCATTAATGTGATTAACGGACATGCAATGTTGAAAAAATAAAAAGTTAAGACTGTTATAGTATCTGTAAATATTAGGGCTTGCAATTCTATATATTTTTTGTAAACACAATTAATGCATTAATGTGATTAATTTTGTTCTGTATGATTCTAAAAAGAGATAAAATGATCATAGAAGCCAGTAGCATAACATTGCTAGTCTATTTTTTAATATATTGTTTAATTTGCATTCCACAGAAATATTAAGCAGCAAAACTGTTTTCAAGACTGATAAAAACGAGAAACGTTTCTTGAAAATCAGCATATTAGAATGGTTTCTGAAGGATCACGTAACAATCAAGATTAAAGTAATTACATTTTACTTATTAAATATATAAATTAGAAAACAGTTCTTTTAAATTGTAATATGTGACAATATTATTATTATTATTTCCGTATTTTTGATCAAGTAACTGCAGCCTTGAAAATAACTTTTGTTCAAAACTTAAAGTATTTTTCAATTTATAACTTCATTTACTTTTATACATTTTTGCATCTGTTTAGATTAATACATCATCAGCTATTTTAATTAACTGACACCTCTAAATATGCAATAAAAAGTATAAAATAAGTGGATGCACATTCAGACAGACAAGAATGGATGAATGACTAAGCATTAGGAAATGAAAGAAAGCCCTGTGATCTTATTCCATCCTTCAAACAGGTTGCTATGACAACCAGGTCCCATCAGTGTGATGGATAAATCTGTGATGGACAAGTTGTGACCCCTCAGGGCATGACATAATCAACACAGGATGGAAGGGGGAAAGTGACAGAGAAGAGCACAGTGATGATATGTCATCTGGCCACAAACGCTCTGAAGATTACCTATTCACTAGAGTAAATCACATTCTTTCCATGTCTAGAGTTTGGAAGGAAAAATAACAGGAAGGAATAATGAAACGCTTCAGTGATGGAGATAAATCTGCGTAGCAGATTACATCAAGCACACAGATGATTTTTGAAGCTGTCGCACACTTTGAGTGAAAGGATACACAGGAGTGTGATCCTCAAGAACCACCTCAGCCTTAGCCTTTTGCCCTCCACACAATGTATCGCAGATGGAAAACTAAAAAGAGTGCTTGGAGTGCCAAAAGGTCCCCTGTTAGCAAGCCAAGGACAAGACGACTGGAAGAATAATCACATAGAGGGAGGGAGAGACCCTTGCTATAGGTATAGACCTGTAAAAAAGGAAGCCATAACCCTCTTGGGAAAGTATCCCACTTGCTTTTCCCTATAAACTGCAGTCATGCCTGGCAGACTGACTGCTGATACAGCAGGGACATGTACAGGTTTAAATTTTCATCACATGGACCAGCACATCATTCCATCCCAGTTTATTTCTTTGAGATTGCTTCACCCCCTCCAGTGAGACCACCACTGCCTCTTCTGAGACTTTCCCAGTGAATTTACGGTCAGGTGATTCTCCGTAGGATGGTCCTGGCTGATTGTAGTAATCATCCTTTTTACCTAGAATGCACTGATTGGTAAGTAGTCCTACCAATACCTTCAGTAAATATTTTCAGAGCTGGATGTTCACCCCATTTATACCAGCGCTGAACACAGATAAGTCAGATGCTTACTGTGTCACAGATAGGAAAATGTTCTGGGGTGATTTTCTCAATAAACCTAAAAGCAAAACATGATGGGAGCCTTTAGGTTTTTACTCTGGCATTTTAGGGGAATTTCAAAGGGCCAGCATTCAGAAATGTCCCAACATGCCTCAGGACCGGTTAAAGAAAATCACTGAAGATGATGACTGTAAATTGAGAAAACAAAAGCACAACATTACATCTAAAATAGCAGGAATATAAGTAAGAATACCTTTGCAGAAAGCTGGACAAATAGGTTAAAGGGTGAAAACAAGTAATTAGGTTTACACAAATGATGTGTTTTTCCAGTTTTTCTGAATTACAAGTCTGCAATGATTAAAAACACCCACATACTCGAAAGTGAAGTATTGTGCCAAAATGAAAACCAAAACCACACAGCTGACAAAATAATATGGTTAGTCTTACCAATAAATATTTAATATCACATGCCTTTGCAGAGATCATAATGTGACTTTAAGCCATGTAACCTTGAATACTAGATAATGTGATGGCCTGGTGTAATTTAGCCCCTTGATTTGCTTTTGCTAGGTTGCATGAGAATTTCACTGAACATTGAAAATTGTATTCACATTTACAATGGCTTTCAGACCTTTTGAAAATGCTTACTACTATATTTCAACCCAAATATCAAGTCTCTAAAGCTTAATCTGCCCCAGTACCAATACAGGAAAAACATATATGTTTTCAAAACATATGAGTACTATATGAGTACTCTTTAAAGTTGATCTTCATTCTGCAGATCCGTTACATAAGGATTTGTTTTTAATTCATGGGGTGACCCACTGTTATGTGATCATAATGATCTGAAATTGAGATAAATCTCTCCATTCTACAATCCAATTTGTTTTTCATTGACGAGCCAGAATGGATTTAGACTGCCATTACACTTTTTAATTTAAACTCTTTCTGTGAGATACGACTCCATGAGGCAAACTTATGGAGTGTGGTATTGACAGGATCATTGTGTGCTAAAAGTGGCCTAGATCCTTTCATCTTGCTTTTGTTGAATGCTCAGCCTTTGCAGGGGTATTTTACAGCTTAATCTGACTGTCTGGACCCAGACTTGATTGTCTGAGCAGACAAACAATTTAACTCTGAGACGGCTGAGAAGAAAATGTCCTTGCACATTTTACAGCTTTACCATGTCTTATCTCCAGGCTTGTAATTAGAGTCTAGGAAAGCAACTATTTATTCTGTCCATGCATTAAAGGCTAGCTTTGCTAGTCTTCCAAGTACTTTTTTATAAAGAAAGCAAGATTGGATTGCAGTTTGTGTGTCTTTCTTTTTTAGTGAATCCTTCATAAAACTGAATCAAACCATGTCATGTTTTGCTTTGCTGAAATCAATAGTGGCAATGCAAAATGTACCTTTCACAGTTCTGTTCACTTGTCTGAAAAGTCATCTTTAATTATCAAGCGCCACCATTCTAAGATGATTGACCAACGCAATAAAAATTCTTAAAGGGATAGTTTACCCAAAAATCTTACCCTCAAGTTGTTCCAAACCTTTATTAGTTTCTTTCTTCTGTTGAGCACAAACAGTTGAGCACAAACTTCCATAGTATAGTAAAAATACAATGTAAGTCAATGGCTACCGTCAGCTGTTTGGTTACCAACATTCTTCAAAATATATTCTTTTGTGATCAACAGAAGAAAGAAAGTCATACAGGTTTGGAACAACTAGAGTGTGAGTAAATGATGACAGAATTTTAATATTTGGGAGAACTATCCCTTTAAATACCTCTAAAATGACTTCAAATGATCTACAGTATTGGGGTGGAATTGTTATGTTCCAGTGCATAAGGGAGGGACTGGAAACCACATTTTTGTTAGCCAACTAGCAGAGCAGGACTTTCCCAAAACAAGTGAGTGAAACGTACAACTATCCCCAAAATAAACCTTGAAATCTGTTGTAATCAAAAGGTGTGTGTAACTGAACTAGACACTGTAGCTTTATAGCCCAGCACTGCTGCATTATGGTACTGCCTTAAAGTGTTAGCTAAATTTGGTCTTTATTATAATTTTTTTTTTAAAATTAAATGAATCCTATCCACCATAAAGAAGCAACAAATGTTCTTTCCATAGAGAATGTGATTACAAAAATTCTAAACATAAAGGTTTTGGGACCTTTATTTTTAAGACAAAGGATAAAGTAACTGAAAATGTGCTGGCCTGCTTTAAACTATTCATGCCTGTGGCTGGGTCAGTTTGAAAGACAAAACTTCAAAACAGGAGGTTATGGACAGGTTCAACTCTTTATAAGCCCAGTCAACGTGAAGGAATGCACAACCTCTGGCCATTAGAGGAAATGCATTACCAAGCCAACAGGATCACACTTTCATTGAGTGTTAAAAGTTAGGTGGCTTTAACTTCCTTTTCAGATGGTATCACTTCTACACTTCCCTTTACATCCATTGTTGATAAGAACAATACCTACGAAGTGCTGCTGTATACATGCATGGAAACAAGACAATATTAACACTCATAAATAATGATGTCACTGCATAACAAATATATAAGCAATAACAAAGGAAACAAGTGGGCAAGCTCTAAATAACTAAGTCAATGACAATGTTTAATGAGTCAGAGACTATACTTTCATTTTAAGATGAAAAGATTAACTTTATACATGTATACATATATATATATAAGCTTTATAAGTACAAAGTGACTGCAGATTTTCATTAAAAGTTATGCTTCTGTCATAAACATACTATAAGCTTAGCTGCAGTATAGTTTGAGCTGATTCTTCAGTGAAACACGAAGGTGGGCTACAACCTTCTCTTTATGCACTGCCAGGACAGTTAATATAATCAGAACTCTCATCACCAATGATAGGCATGACTGCTTACATTCATCTCAGCAGTTCTTCTCTTGAATATAGCCACTCAAAGTGTGTCATCGTCGCTCACAATTAATGGGAACATAAAATCCTGCTGAGTTGGATGGTTCTACTGGTCATTGAAATGCGTTTCACCTGCAATACATCTCGCTATCATTTAAAATAATCATTGTGGACAGTGTAGACGCTGGTGGCTGTGTCAGAAAGAAGAAGCACACCTCATATTTTTGAGCATTGTCAAAGGGTATTTTAGATGCATGGTGGGCCGAAAAGGCAGACACGTCAAAATTTCAACTTCATATAGTAGGTATTATCCTTAATGACAGCGATGTGTCCAAAGGTGTTCATCTCAAATGGTGTTTTGAAATGGCACTGCATCAAATTCATATGCGTATTGTACATTTTAGATGTTTGTGTATTAATATGCGAACTTCTTGAAGTCGGTAAGAAGGCTCTTATGCTCACCAGGGCTGCATTTATTTTACTAATATTATTACAACTTAAAGTGAGGGTTTCTATCTAATTATATTATAAAAAGTAATTTATTCCTGTGATGGCAATGCTGAATTTTCAGCATCATTAATCTAGTCTTCAATGTCACATGATTCTTCAGAAATCATTCTAATACGTGGATTTGCTGCTCAATAAACATTTATAATTATCATCACACCTTAATATTAAGGTGTGACTTCCTGTCATGTTATTCCACACCTGTTTGATTTTCTTTATTCTGTGAAACATAAAAGGAAATGTTAGGCACAATGACAGTCTCTGTCACCCAACACTTTCTATTTTATCATTTAAATATTTTTTTTTCTCCATACAATATAACTGAGAAGAGACTGAGTCTGCCAATATGCCAAACATTATCTTTTGTGTTCCAGTGAAGAATAAAGGTGAGACAGGTGTGGAACAACATGAGCATGAGAAAAAATTATTGAATTTTCATTTTAGAGTGAACTACGCCTTTTAAGGTTTCTGAACTCTCTTAAATTCTTTATTATGATGTAATGGCTATTGTTAGAAATGAACTTTTACTGCCTTTAATTAGAGTTTAGTCTTCCAATTGAAAATGATTATTTATATTTGATTATAGGGCTGTATATTATTGTATCATGTTTGTTGAGATGTGAGCACGTATATTAAGTGCAGCAATATATATATATATGTTTATGTATGTATGTATGTGTGTGTGTGTGTATATATATATATATATGGGTATGTGTGTGTATGTATGCATGTGTGTATGTATGTATATATATATATATACACAGAATATTTGAATTTATTATTATTTTTTTTTGTATTATATTTGTTACTTTATCACTTGTCTCAGATAATGTTCTTTTTGTTGGGTTTTGTGGAAAAAATATAAATAAAAAGTTCAAAAAAAAAGAAAATGATTATTTCTAAACCACAGTCACTGTCTTCATGGTGTAACAGGCCTTGAGATGAATTGATTTAATGGTTTAGTTGAATGCACAAACCTTCAAAGTTCCTGGCTCAGCCAGCTTGCGCGCCTGCCTGTTCAGTTGGTTCGCAATGATTTGACATCGCTGACACGGGCTTTCCTTCCCGTGCTTGTTCTCAGAATAACTTAACTCCGTTACGGACACTGAACCGGCACCCTCCGGGTTTGGCCGGCTGCCGCATTGCACTTCCTCTGCAGAATGAAGCCTTTTCCTAGGATTGAGTGCTGGACTCTGCACTGATTCACTGCTTGCTGATACTTCAACTACCTTAAGTGAGAAAACAGCATAAATTCATTTAAACTGAGAGATGAATGAAAAGTGGCTGCTGGAATAAAATGTAGACTGTTAGTAACACAAAACTTTACTTTAAGACTCTCATAATATGGTCCACACAAAATCATCATTTCCCTTCTAAAAAGAAGCGGGGAAAACAACTTGACCCGGTGCAAGATAGTTTGCTGGCCTTAGAAAGTAATTTCCAAGCTTTGCTAATTTGGTCTTCAGGTAGTCTATTCTCCTATCCCGACCAGCTAAAAGCCTTTGAAAACCAGCCAGACCATCCTAACCAGGTTTAAAGACCAGCTAAGACCACCTAACCAAAAGTTTTCCTAGTTTAAGCTTTTTGCAGTTGAATAAACATTATTCATGAATCAAAACGTGCTTTTTCATGAATCAAATGCTAAGAATTTATATAGAAAAGTTATTAAAAGCCTTAAAAATAGTCTGCAAACTTTAATCATACTATATCTCACCGTGAACCTCCTGAAATCTGGGTTGCGTCCAGCACCTTGAACCCAATAATGAGAGCGCATGTTTCTGCTTTAAATGTCCCCGCTTGTCAGACAGTCTGATGTGCTCCGACTCACTGCAAGATTCGCAAATTATCCATTTGATTTCATGGATGATAACTCTATACAAGCGTCTAAAGTTTAGTTTTTCCAGTCTTGCGAGCTGTTGCGCTTCTCAATCCCATGTTGACGATAAATGAATTTAAATCAGCTCTCAAAGTTAGACTGATATTGAATCGCTGAGGGGCGGAGCAGAATCACTGCTCACACAGCGCGCTCCTGACTCTGATTCACATTGAAAGCGCATCGTTCTCTTGTGAACAGGGGAGAAATGTAACCCGTTTTCATTGACAATACAGTGGTGTGGGCAGATAGAGGGGAAAGGAGAAAAGCCACGCCAACACAGGAACAGCATGCAAAAAGGCTCAGACATTTTATTTTATATTCTATGAATATTACATGTAGCCTATTATTTTATTCACGTTGCTGACACTTATAGGCCTATATTTTATTATTTTTCTCTTTTTTTGTCACTATTTATTTTGTATAGTATTATAGTACAATACATATTAATGTACAATAAGCATGCTAATAAAGTACTGTGAGAGATAGAGAAAGGGAGTATTTTCAGTGGTGCAGTCAGCCATTTACTAAACATATAGCGCCACCACATGGCCAAAATCTGCAATTGCATTTGCATAAAACAAACCACTATGAAGTTTATTCACTGGAGGAGCTTGTATAAAATTTTTTACTTTTCAGAATGTGTGAATTGATTTAGAATTGTGTGGCGATGCATTTCGACTACATTGTGATTACATTTGCTTTCGTTGTGGTCAACGCACTTTACAGCTGGTAGACGCGCCGCGCAGGTCTCTGTGAGATCTGAAACATGACATGAAACACATTGTGCAAATACTTTATGGGATTTGCTGTGGTTACAGTAGACACACACACACACACACATTTATGGGTCTTTTCGAAGGAGCTGTTCATGGTCCTGAAATATTCTTGATCTTTTTGCACTTTTTTTCATTTGATAGAAACTAATCATCTAGGCTTAAACGTGCTATATTTAACAGCTATACGAAGTTAACAAAGCATGCAAATGGACAAGGAGCTTTTACCTTCTGTTTTCTCTTCAGATAATGACTGGTCAATCCAAATATTATATCGGTACCCAAAATGATAGTGTCAAGTTCCACAGGTGTTTCTCTCTGTTGTACATTCCGTGAATCTTGTGGTGAATCAAGTAAAGCCATGGGAAACTTCTTGTTTGAGCTATGTTGTCATCTGGGTGTTACAGCCAGTTTCTAAC
Source organism: Tor tambroides (assembly GCA_021397915.2). Classification (NCBI taxonomy): domain Eukaryota; kingdom Metazoa; phylum Chordata; class Actinopteri; order Cypriniformes; family Cyprinidae; genus Tor; species Tor tambroides. Next base: position 27,749 of record JAFVLL020021640.1, read on the forward strand.
TAGGCAAAACACGCTGAATGAAACCATGTGAAATGAAACCATGTGAAAGGGCATCAGAATGAGAACAAATACTTCTGACTTTTTAAAACAATGTTGTCCTTCAGGAGCTTCGGCGTATGTTTAACCATCTCTTATCCTTTGCTCGTGGAGATGCGCAAACTCACCTGGCAGTCCAAATGAAAACCATGTGGATCGATTCAAAGCGTCGCTGTCTCCGCCTCCCTCCCACCTCCCACTCTCTCGCTCTCTCTCTCTCTCTCTTCTTCCTCGAAAGACTTGTATGAGTTATTGTCATGTCTCAGAACACATACAGTATCAGCTTCACCTGTTACAATTGTTTTAATTAGCCTAACAATGCAACGTAGCCTATGGCAGCCATCTGTCTTAGGGCATTGCAATGCTCTCATGTATCATATCTTAAGTGTAAATTTATTTTTTCCTTGGCAGGTTAACACGCTGTGTAATTATTTACAAATTACGTAAATGTCTGATCTTTGCAGGCCTTTATCTCGTTAATGCCTCCCTGCTACTAGTTAAAAAGTCATACGAGTCTAATGGGGGTAAAATTTACATTGTATGGGATTATTGGGGTCTGATCTTTTTAATCCATGTTGAAATGATTTGTATCATGTCCAGCGGTGCCTGGAATCACACAGACATGCCCTGCATCCTAAACACAGCGTCCCAGGGGAACTCCTCAGCTGTTTTCATGCCTGTGTAATCTGGCCACGTTCCCATTAATGCAACATCATCTCCACCTCTGATAAATATCTGCTCGAAACACTTCAACTTCTTTCTGAACGTCTCAACCGTGAAATTCAACAATTCTGAGTAAACGCAAAACTGTGCAGAAAGGTGGGATTTTATTTACCCACCCAATATTTCCCTCCACAATGTATGAAGTATAGGCTAAATTATAGGCAGCGGCTATTTGCACTAAGTGTAAACAGCGATCGATGCTATTTACACTAAGTGCAAATAACAATGAATTCTATTTACACCAAGTGAAAACAGCAGTATTTTTTAACGATATGCTATTTACACTAAGTGCAAATAGCTATATATTCTATTTACACTCTGTTAAAATAGCAAGATTTTCTGCTCTTTATACTACTTATTGCAAATAGTGGCAATTATCTGCACCTCAGTATTGTAGTACATTATAAAACTGTATTCAATAATAACGTATTGAGTGTAAATTATAGTTTTAATTCAAATTATTAAATGGATGCATGCCACTTTATTGGGACAATAAAGCCCTCCCTACACCTACCCTAACCCTACCCGATACTTTTATTTTCAACTTTTTGATAATTTCCTTCATTTTTATTGAAAATAAATGCCTTTCTGATGCGATATGAGATTTGGACAGGGAGAAAAAAAAGTTCGGCAAAAGGCGGGCTCTAACTCGGGTCGATCGCGTCAAATAGCACGCACCGAAACTGATGGAGAATGAGCGTCTTTTTTCGGTGTTGACTAACCCAATCACCCGTTAGTGGGCGAAGTTATTGTATATAACTTTTGCCAACAAGGCGGGCTATTTGCACTTAGTGTAAATAGACACTCCGTAAATAATATGGATAACTTCTAAAAAAAAAAAAAAAAAAGGTTATTCTAAAAAATATAGTTAACAAACCGAAGTTACCGAATACATATCACACAATACAAAATAAGAATATCAAAAGAAGAAGAAGAAGAATATTAAACTTGTCTTAAATCCAAGGATTAAGTAGGCTACTGAAGGTTGGTAAAAAAAAAAAAAAAAAAAAAAGCCTACAATGCGTTACCAAAGACAAAACTCAAATTACTGTTTTGTAACAAAAAATAAGAAAGAATAGTTATAGGTTTCATTTTGAATTAGGTTTATTATTTTCAAACAAAATACGAAAAACAAATACATCAAATACAACCAGACATTTAACACATAGCAATGACAGTGAGAGAGCGCGAGAGAGCGTAAATAGGCCAACATCCCAGTCATCATACATTGAATTCAACAAACCTGATTTTAACAAAGTCACAAGCCCGACTCAGTGGTGAAATTTTCCATCGTCTGATCAAGTGGTCCTGAACATTTCACAATTTTTAACAGAACTGTTGAACTGTTGAGAACCACTCGGCCAAAGAGGAAGCCACAGGTTACAGAAGAAAATCAGCGTAGATTGAACGACATAGATCCGGGATCTTCTTTTGAAACCTGCTTGGAAAAAGAAACATGTAAAAGCGAGATGATTCGCTTTTTTAAGGCCATCTTTCCACACAGACGAACTGCACATCTCTTTCCAAAAGCACGGTGCTTTTATAGAGAGCAAACGGATGGGGTCTCACTCAGGGCGGCATGGAATGATGATCCTGCCGGTTGGACTCGTCAGAGAGGTTCTTACCAATGCGTGGGTTAGTTCACCCTAAACCTGCCTGCTAGACCGGTTTTGAGTGAGCGACCAAGCACACCTTTCCTTATGAGAAAACCTCACTTTTTTGCACACTTTTCGAGTTTACGCAAACGATTGAAATGACCAATTAGACGATCTGAATGTCTCCATTTTGCCTATTTACTTACAAATATCCTATATTATGAATTCAATCCCAGACAGCAAGCAGTGTCGGGCCAGATCCGGCCTACATCTGGCCTGCATGGATTTCACAGGGGCCACATGTGGGCCGGATCAATCAAAACAATTGTTTTGATGCTATAGAAAAGCCATTTTTGTTTCCCAAAGAACAAATTTATATATATATATATATATACCTATTGAATTCTATGGTTTTCCATATCTGGACATAATAAAAAATGATCTGGTCCTTGGCAGGTCTTAATATTTGGAAAATAAAATCACAGATGAACAACAACACAGGACTTTTCACACCATGTCATTATAAAAATAAAGCCAAAATGGAAAAGCCACGGGTGACAAAGTTAGGACACCCTTACTGTTAACATAGAAATTAAGAGGAAAGACATCAGCAGTGATCTTAGAGAAGCAATTGTTGCTGCCATCAATTTGGGAAGAGTACTATGGCCATTTCCAAACAATGTTAAGTCCATCATTCTACAATGAGGAAGTTTATTCACAAGTGAAAGACATTCAAGACAGGCACCAGTCCTCCCAGGAGTGGACGTCCCAGTAAATTCACCTCAAGATCAGACTGTGTAACGCTCAGAGAAATGGCAGACAACCCGAGAACTACACCGCAGATTCTACAGGCCTCAGTTAACATGTTAAATGATAAAGTTCATGACAGTACAATTATAAAAAGATGGGACAAGTATGGCACGTATGGAATAGTTGCCAGAAGAAAGCTTCTTCTCTCTAAAAAAACATGGCAGCATGGTTTAGGTTTGCAAAGTTGCATCTGAACAAACCATAAGACTTCCAGAAAAATATCCTTTGAACAGAGGAGACCAAAGTGGAGATGTTTGGCCATAATGCACAGCACTATGTTTGGTGAAAGCCAAAAGAGCATATCAACACAAACTCCTCATACTAAAAGTCACAAATGCTGGTGGAGGGCTGATGATTTTGGCCTTGCTTTGTAGCCACAGGACCTGGGCACCTCACAGTCATTGAATTGACCATGAACTCCTCTGTTTACCAAAGTATTCAGAGTCATGTGAGGTCATCCATCCGACAGCTAAAACTTGGCCAAGATTAGGTCATGCAACAGAACAATGATCCCAAGCACTCCAGGAAATCTACAACAGAACGGCTGAAAATAAAAGAATTAAGGGGTTGCAACAGTCCAGTCAAAGTCCAGACCTCATCCTGACTCAAACGCTGTGGTGAGAGCTGTGCATAAACAAATGCTCACAAACCTCAGTAAACTGGAGCAACGCTGTAATGAGGAGTGGGCCAAAATTCCTATAGAACGATGTGAGAGACTGATAAATGTTTTTGCTGCTAAAAGTGGATCTACAGTACATGCAATTGAACCACAGGGTGTCCTAACTTTGTCACACATGGCTTTTCCATCTTGGCTTTAATTTTCTTAAAAAAATAATGACACCATGTGATATGTCATGTGATGTTGTTCATCTGAGGTTTTATTTTCCAAATTTTAAGACCTGCCAAGGACCAGATAATTTTCTATTATGTCCTGATGCAGAAAAAAAAAAAAAAAAAAAAAAAAAAAAAAAAATATATATATATATATATATATATATATATATATATATATATACATATATTGCCAAAAGTATTGGGTTGCCTCCTTCTAATGAACAGGTTTGACTACTTCAATGATACTACCTTAATTGCAAATCTTAATGTTAAAGCATATAATGATATTCTAGGAAATTGTGTGCTTCTAATATTACTCTTGACGATTTGGACAGGACCCTTTTCTATTCTAACATGCTTGGTATACATGTGTATAGGCAAGGTTCAAGAAAATTGAAATTGATTCAGTCAATGTGGAAGAACTTGACTGGTGCATAAAACCAAGTCTTAATCTCAGTTTAACACCTCTGGTGTGACTATGTCTGAACAACCCAGGCCAAAAACTCATCACTAAACACCAATGACTTATTTTTATACGCTATATAGACAAAAGCGCTGGGACACCTTCTTTAGAACAGAAGAAGTACTTCCAAATCTGTGTAGCAAGCGAGTAGGGCTTATAATTCATATATTTAAAAATTGTATTTCCATCTCTGTTGCAACAGTTTGGAAGTGTCTAAAATGACTTTGTATACATGCAAATTGTTTGGTGTTTACAGTGATGGAGGTTTAGAAACAAGGTCTGCATTTTACAGTCACACCAAGTGTTAAGGACGGTTTTATGCAGACCAGTCAAAAAACTGAATCAATAATTTTCTTTTTTGAACAGCTGCCTACACAGAGCATTGTGTGTTGTTAGTATAGAAATACTTCGGGTATATATATATACATATATATATATATATATATATATATATATATTGAAAGTATTGGGTCGCCCCCTTCTAATGAACAGGACATTACTTTAGTAATTTCCATTGAGTATAAATCTTAATGTTTAAGCATGTAAATGTCTTGACTCCACAGCCAACAGAGCAATTTTGTCTTTACTGTTCCAATACTTTTGGAGGGCACTGTGTGTATATATATATATATATATTGCTACCACCTTAAATCACCCAGCCCAAACCCATCAACCAAACCAGCACAATTTCTCAGCTAAGCTTTACTGTTTACTGTATATCCCAGCCGTTTGATCCAGTTCTGTGTTATATGTGTGGGTTCTGTTACCACACTGGGTAAAGCTGTTTTGAGTTTGTTTAAATGGATAGAGATGTAATGTTTAAATGTTCTCTGAAAATGGTGTTCAAGGCCTCCTTTGAAGCTGTGCTTTGACTCAAGAGCCCTGACAGACTGCCCACAAACGGGACTTAATTATGTGTGTGTTGTGTCTGTCTAATTGACACCTATAATATCCCCTGTAGGCGTCAGCAGTGTTTGGGTCTGGTGTGACCTGAAATAACCTAAAGACCTCATCTTCCCTACTCGGGGATTCTGGTTGCACACTGTTTATGGGGTGAACAATTCCCTGCCTGTAATCTATGTGGAAAGGCCTTGAAAATGAAGCATTTCAACACACAGCCAAGAGTATGAGTGTGTGTCTGTTTGCGGTGAACTGAGTGCTTATTTTTGCTGAAATAGTTCTTCTTCGTCCTACCATTCCTATTATGTATAAAGGCACCGACCGACGTATGCGCACACAGCGATAAAATGTGGTTAGTTTGTGTCTAGGAGACACAGTGCACCACACACACACACACACACACACACACACACACACACACACACACACACACGCCAAAAGATACCAAAACCACAATCACTCACCCGGAGCATCTGTTACTAAATGAAACAAGAGCAGTGGCCCGAATGAAAGATGGGAGCTGCTATCACTCTCTTCTCAAACACATAAACAAAAACACATTCCTTGTAACTTAAGTACCTCTGACAAATACAGTTTTATTGTGAAACGTCTGTCATTGTATTGTGAAACATTTTGATGGAAAAGGCCAAACACATCCAGGAACCAAGACTTTAACTGTCTGAGTCCAATATTTATTTTAATTCTAATATTAATTTGGAAAACCAAAAGGTTCATGAGAAGTGACTGGGTCCTGAGGTTCGAGCAAAACTGAGCTTTTTGTCAGATATATACACTGATACAGACACTCAGAGGTTGAGGCTTTGCCACGGTCAAAGTCATTGATATTCACCATTTATATGGGTCTCATTCATTAATAATTGTCTTCAAGTGTTCTTGCTTGTGTCTGCAAAATTCAGATCTCATGCGAAATTCAGAACAGGTACATACACACATGAATTTCTGCACGATGCTAAAGATAAATTCTTGGTACTTGTACCACCATGCGCATGTGATTGAATGTTTATTCAGAGATTATTCAATCCCAGATTAAGCTATAACCTTAAACACACAATTACATAAATATACAAAAACATACAGTACCCGTACAAAAGGTCGGAAAAGTTTTTCTCTTTCGCTCACCAAGGCTGCATTTATTTGAGTTATTTTACATTATAATAATATTTCCCAATTTTACTTTATTTTAATATATTTTAAAATTGTATTTATTCCTGTGTTGACAAAGCTGAATTTTCATCAGCCCTTACTCCAGTCTTCAGTGTCACATGATCCTTCAGAAAGACATTTCTTGTTATTATCATGAATGTTGAGAGCAGTTGTGTTGCTGAATATTATTATGGAAACCTCCATTTCTTTCAGGACTATAGAAAATTCAAAAGAACAGCATTTATTTGAAACAGAAATATTTTGAAATCTTGTAAAAATGTCTTTCACTTTAATCAATTTAATGCATCTATGCTTAAAGTATTACGATTTCATTTCAACAGTTGTGTATATAACAACAAACTTTTTTGTGATGGTGATTTGTGTTTGAGTTGATTCTCAATTTTATTATTGACGTATCATTAGTTCTGTGTGAAAATTTTCACACACAGATTTTATGCATAAATACCTCTACACATATTGTTAATGGGTGAATGAAAGCAAGTGTGTTTAAACATGAGAGTGACATACAGAAAGATTGGGTGAGGAAAGGTTAAATGACCTGGGGCATTGCCAAACCAGACAGTAGCTTAAGTCCCACAGAGAGATCTGAACAACAGATAGCTGGGGTCACAGAACGGCCAATCTGTGTGTGTGTGTTTGTGTGTGTCAGATATAGCATTTAAAACTGCACTACAATAAACTACTGCAAAACAGATTTGTTATTTGCCCCAGGCTCATATTATAAATGGGACATTTTATAAATCTCATCAGCCTGGCTCATGAATATTAATTACAGTAGATGGCTTTTCTGTCAGTACTTTTCATGGCACCGCAGCAAAGCAAAACAAAGCTGCTAAAATATCATTATTGCATGAAACATAAGGAAATTTCTGATTTTTATTCCCTCAGTTTAAAATGGTTGCTACATCCTTGCCTGTGCCCCACAATGCCTTGCATCCATAATTTGCTACATAATATCCTCTTACACACATTTGCCCTCTCTCATACACCTCCCACAGCTGCAAAAGAGTCAGGTTGGTCCCCTAAAGACTTAATCAGCACCATCTATTACGGAAACAGGAGACTTTAAACCAGGTTTACCCAAACTCTCTGCTCTCAAACAGAGCGGCCCCACTCAAATTTATGAACAAAATCAGAGAGGTAAAGAAAGAGAGAGTGAGAGAACAGTAGTTGAGAGTCCAATAAAAGAGCTCCATTGTATGCATTCCCATGAGGCCTCAGTGCGGCCCTAATGTGATGGGAGTCAGTGTTGTCCAGAGCAGGAAAGGGACGACTCGTTGAATTAAATCAGCTGAGATCAGCCTGGCGGCACCGCTGGATTTACTGCTCACATCTGCTCCAGCAGAAGTAATGTTTAGTGCTACCACAAAATCACCCTCTTCCTCACCTGCTTCATCACAAGTTATCAAACTTTATTAACAGGAGTGATACGCATTAATGGCGCTATTTCCCACAGGGATGAATCAATCTGTGACAGTTAAATGTTTTCAAGATTAACGGCTGTTTAAAAGTCCGATCACACTTATAAATAGTGGTGCTTGCTAAGACAATCATCATTAGTATTACTTAAGGTTTGGATTTTGGATAAATCCCTAAGCTTGAGTATTAAACTTTGGCTCGTCCTGCTTGAGTTTGTGCTACAGACGTGAATGATACCTCAAATCATGTGGTTTGTTGAGGAGAGGGGTGCTATTACTTTTCTAAGCAATCGGATTGACGATTTTGCCTGACGGACAATTAAAGGAGTGGAAAAATCCATTACACTTACTCTGATGGAGGGACCCAAGCCATATTTGGGGTTCATTATATCACAGAGAGATGGAGGTGAACTCTTTTGACTTAGGCCAGTAACCAGCTAACAAGCAACCACATAGCAACATAGTGGCAACACAAAATAAACACCAATCATTATTTTGCCAGACAATTTTAGAATTACTTATTTTAAGCAAGATTTATTTGCGAAGGTGCATTAAGAAATTTTGAATTAAGTTTTTTTCTGCATGAAAGATCATTTGTTAAATTTCTGTAGCACTAGTACATTTTAAAAGATTTTTTAGTAAAAAATAAATAAATAATTACATTTACTTTTCAAATTGAATGTTTTTTTCTGTGTATTATACTATAATTTACAAAAAGGGAGTATTATTATACCAACCACAGCTATTTGAAAATGTTAAAATCATCATTTTAATAAAAAGTCATGACTTTAATAAAGTCTCTAGTTTCCAGAATATAGTTGTGAGTGTGTGTGTATGTGTGCGTTGCCATGGATTCTTTGGTTTCATTGGTTAAAATATGGTGCAAAACTTTCCCTCTTCCCTGCTGTTCTGTCAACATAAGCAACGCTCTGTGCTTTTTTGAAGGGTTCTCCTGAAATAAACCATTTTTAAGGGTTTTGCTATTAAATTTTATCCCACGAAAGTGTGTGAGCACAGGTGTGTGTGCAGTGTTTTTGTATGTCTAGCACAAATGATTATCAATTATTAGTGTTAGTTTATATTTATCAGGATTGAAATAACACATGACAAAACCAATCTTATTGTGTGTATGCTGCAAAAAAAAAAAATTAGCTTTAGAGATAGGTTTGTGACTGGTCACTGCAGAAGCTGGAAGACAGGATTGCTTGTGATTGGTTGCTGACCTATCATGCTCTCAAGTCAAAAAACAACCCTTATTTTTAGTCAATACTGGGAAACCAATCCTACATCTCTGTTTTTCCTAATGATTCACATTATTAAAGGTTCTAATGAAGTAATAGAATGTTTGTTTTTCAAAGCACAGAGCCACAAATGAAACACACACAGATACAGAATGAAGTAAACCAAATGCTGTTGTAATTTCAGTAAAAGACTCAAGGTTGCCAAATGCATGCTACTACTGGGAGGCAAACAAACAGACACACACACACGTGTACACAAACCACCATAAAAACATACACACACAACACAACAATAAAACATTCAGGGAAAACAACTACAGCTGTAAATATACAAGAGAAATGAAATCAGCTCTTAGCTGTTGGACTGGCCAGACCTAAACACATCATATGAATGATATGAAAGCTGTTAATTATTCTGGAAAACACCTATAAAGTTCAACTAGAATTACAGAAACGCACGAAATGTTGAGCAGTTTACAGGTCCACCACACCTAACACTTCTGCATTACAAACAACAGCTCATCCAAAATATAAATTGTAGCATACCGAACTGTTAAAACGTTTGGGTCAGTCTCTAAAGTCTCTAATGCTCACCAAGGCTGGATTTATTTGATCCAAAATACAGTAAAAACAGTAATAAAAATCATTCTAATATGCTGATTTGATGCTCAAGAAACTGGAAATTTTTGTGGAAACTGATATATTTTTGCTCAGGATTCTATGATGAATGGAAACAGAATAGAACATTTTGTAACCCTGTTAAAGTTTTACTGTCATTCTTGATCAATGTAATGCATTCTAGCTAAATGTATTGATTTACATTTAAAAGTTAATAAAAGAAATATCTTTCCAACCCCAAAGTTTTGGATGGTAATGTATGTCACATTTACTCATCCTCATGTTGTGGGACATTGCATGCACTTCTTTTGTATTCAAATGAAGAAAAAGAAAGTAATATGGTTTGGAACGACACGAAGGCCAGTAAACGACAGAATATGAATATCTGTCACTACCATAAATTCATACAATCTGCTCCCCTGACAGCACTGTACTAACTTGATCTAAAGCCCAATATGGAGTCATAACAGTAACTAAACCCTGAATATGACATTGCATCATGCAGCACTGAATGATTAAATGATTTAAAAATACACAAAAACACACATAAATATACAAATAAATAATGTTGTGACAGGCTAATGAAGGCTCAAATGAAACGAGACATTAATGAATGCAAATATAACTGTGCTGCAGTTTGGCATGTTTCACTTTGTAACTTGCCCAGTGGCTCATTTACAAATTGGCCTTGCCCTCACCTGTGGAACATTCTTGTAAAGTAATAAATGTCTCTTTGGTTTGGAGACTTGGGCATGGCCAAGAGAGAAAGTACGAGAGAGAGAGAGAGAGAGAGAGAGAGACTAAGAAAGAAAAGGGGATAGAGAGGGAGAAAGAGTCAGAGAAGTTTCTAATTAAGACCAGCACATAGTCAAAGAGGCGCTCGGTTTGTGTGTGTGTGTGTGTGTGTGTGTGTGTGTGTGTAGGTCTGTCTGCCTGGCTCCATCCCTTGGCTCTCTCTGTCTCTTTTCCTTGAGTTCATCCTGTCGTCTGTCTGTCTGTCTATGTAGGTCTTATCCCTCTTTCCATTTTCCTCTCTCTCTGTGTCATGCACGGGGTAAGATAAGGATCCAGCCAGCTGCAGAAACGGAAGCACTGTCTGTGTGTGTGTGTGTGTGTGTGTGTGGGTGTCTATTTCTGTATGTGTGTGCGTAGTGGATGTGTTCTGGGATGCGGGTCTCTGAGAGAGTAAAAATGCTCTTGTTCCTGCCGAAACACTGGCTGTGACTCCCCGTCTTCATCTGCTTCTAATTCACACTCTCCTCTGCCAAGCTACCCGCTCCCTCGCTCTGTGTAGTGATGGGTGTGGAGGAGAGGGAAAGAGCTGACATGATGTATTTTGATGATCTGAAAGAGAGCTGGGCTTTGTCTGAGAGGGCGGCCTGAGCCAGCATGCACCTTACACACAAACACATAGACCTTTGAAGCTTTTTTAGTGAGGACATTTCACAGACAAAATAGTTCTGCTAAAAAATTATTTACTATAACACCTCACAATTGACATTAATAGATTAAAGCAAAATATTATTTGGCAGATTTATGAATATCTTAAATAGTGAAGTCAGTGTTTTATAGGTTTCAATATATCAGTCATATCTGGGACCTCGGTTTGGGGAAAAAAGGAAATAAAATAAATTCTAAATAAAAGGTGAAAATTTTTCTAGGTGAAATATTCCTTTTATAATAAAATAAAATTAAAATAAAATGATAATTTTAAGTATTGCTATGGCAAAGTATTGTTTTTAACAATAAAACAAATAATAAATTAATTAAAATTAAATTAAATACAATAAAGATAATAAACATTAAATTAAATTAAATTAAATTATTGTTTTTTTTTTAAAGTGTAAATTGTTAATTTTCTTTTCACGTCAGTGCCAGTAGCCTTGTCGGCAGCACGCCGACATATATTGTCATTGTGCTACGGGCATCCCAAGTTCAAATCCCGGCTTGTGGACCTTTCCTGATCCTACCCCCTTTCTCTCTCCCATTTTGCTTCCTGTCATTACTACTGTCTTGTCAGAATAAAAGGCAAAAAATCCTTTCAGGGCACACTATTGCTTTTACAATTAAAAAATATATAATAAATTATAAAATGAAAAACTTTTCTGGGAAAACTATTCCTTTTAAAATAAAATAAACATTTCTGCTTAAACTATTCTATTCTCTCTCTTTAAACTATTCTCACAAACACATTCATATATAAATCATTTTATTGGTGTTCATGCATCTGTAGAAATACACATGAGTGTATGTTACACAGAGCTTGTGCGCCTTGTGATGGTTAGAGCCAAAAATAGAGCATGAAAGCACGAGAAATAGATGATATAAGACTGCTCAAGCCCTCTGTACATTTTTCCATCAGGAAAAAAGTGTCACTCCATTCTGGTTTCAGACTCTGACTGCGCTCTAGCCAGCACTGAGAGGCCGCTGGCTCCTACACAGAATCGCACGGTGCGTCTGTGCGCCAGTCTGTGAAAGCTCCATCAATATCTGCTCAGGCTCAGACAGCTTGTTCTTGTTGCAGTGTGTACGCACGTGTTGACAGGAACCTTTCATGCTGTAATGGAATACATTGAAATTGACAGGGGAGGCCGACCCCTTTGGATGAGTGCAGTTGCCTTTGTACAAACACACTCATATGCGTTCAACACAAGTTAACGCTCCTGATGTGACAGCACACACACTTCCATGTTTTCTGTCATCAGGTCACATGTACCATACACACAGGCCACAGTCAAGACAACATATGCCTGCCATTAGCCAAACACACACACTCACGCATTTTCTCTGGTTCTGCGAGGCAGAGGCCTGCAGGCAGTGCTGGAGCAGTCCATGTGTGAAATTGGACTTTTCTGCAAAGATTTGCCGTGAAATGCTATGTTTGTTTTTGACTTAGGCTGCATTAGTGCGTCATTTTTGCACATAGTATGGCACAAAGTCACATCCAGACTATTCAATCTTATGCTGTGTCCTAACCAAGCGACAAACCCTCTGTCTTTATCTGAGTTTATCCTTACCAGCTGCAACCGTGACAAACAACAAAATCATCTGTTGGTCACCTGGTTTCTATTTTTGTAATACTAAGGAGCTCCACCCACAGTGAACTCTCATTGGTCCATAATCCTGCTCCACTTAAATGTACGATAAGGGTTCAGGGTTCACAGTGCACGATTTTCAAAGTCGTTCTTTCCCTTGCCCTGTATCTTGCTCTTTCATTGGCTGTAGGTCATTGCCAATGTCATTTCCAGTCAAAACACATTTCACACTGCAGAACTTTTGAGGTCCAGATATTTAGCATGCCAAATATCTCACAGCATCGGCGACGCATCAGCACTTCTCTCGGATCGCGTCTTTGATAACACACACTACACAATTGTCACACACATTTGTCTGCATTTTTGTCACACACATGTATCAGCATTTGTCTGCAATTTCCCCAAAACTTTTGGCGAGTAAAAATCGGGGCTAAAATCGTGCAGTCAGAACCCAGGATTACTCAGTATTTCAATAGCATTTAATTTTTTTTCTTTTTTGGGCGTTTTTGCTTTTCCTTCAATAGGACAGTTGAGTAACGACAGGAAGTGAAGTGGGAGAGAGAGTGGGGGCGGGATCGGGAAAGGTCAACGAGCTGGGACTCGAGCTCGGGATGCCCATAGTGCAACAGGATTTAATTTCCACAGAGAAATGAAAAAAAATAAAATAAGCAAGGTTCCTTTTAGTTGGTTGAAAAAAATCATTCTAAAATTCTCTTTGTAAGACATAACTATAAAAAAACTACATAAATCAGTATAAATAAGTATAAAACTATAAAACAACATCTGGATAATTTCTTCTGAGTGCTGGCTTTGCACCATTTGTTCGCCAAAAAATGTATGTTTTTTCATAATTTTCTCACATTTATTAAAGAATAAAATACATTTTCTTTCTCTCTCTCTCTTTTTTTTTTTTTTTTTTTAAATTTAACAAAACCGAATGGATAATAAAGTAGCTAAGGTGTATTTTTTTGTGTTTTCCATCCATTGAAAGTTCATTCATCCTATTCAAAAAGTAAAAGAAATCCATGAATCAATCAATAATTGATTAATTTTACAATGGTTTATGAATGTTTTGAATCATCAAAGTATTGGGTGAAGTATTGACTTTCAATGGTGGGACAGAAATCTCTCAGGTTTCATTAAAAATATCTTTGTGTTCCGAAGATGAATGAAAGACTTTTGGGTTTGGAACAACATGAGGGTTAGTAATTGATAACAGAATGAACTTGAACATTTTAATGATTGTGTTATTAAATGAAGTAACGGTTTCTGTTCCACTATTCTGCTGATTTTCTCTTTTAGCTAAAAACGGAAGTGGCATTATGGCATTTTTGCTGAAAAAAAAAAAAAATCGGTGAATTCTACAAACATCAACTGGAGCACATGAAATACCACACCTACATGTTGACTAATCACACTCAGATTTGGCCAACATTAGTGGACGCACACACACACGCACATGAAAGGAAAATGGCACAGGAAGGGCAGGAAACAGATGAAAGGAGAATAAACATTATGATGAGGATGAATCGTAGAGAGAAACAGAAAGAGAGCTAGAAAGAGGACGTGATGTTGATAAGACTGCAGGTTTGGGTGGGGAGCAGCCCAGCTGTGCTCCAGATCTCATCTGTGACTCGGAGCAGGAGAACATGACACAATGTCACTGTCTGCTTCTCATTTAGTCTCTCTCAAACACACACAGGTCTGTCTGCATGAATGAACAGCAGCAGTAGGAGTCTGTGTCCCAGTTTCCTCAGCACATCTATCTTCATATTAAAACTCATGGGTTATGCTCATGTTTCAGCACAAGAGTTTGTGAAAACTACAAATCACTCAAGGAGAATTACTCTGTCTGAGGGCATTAAACGGACGAAAACCTGTCCTGTAGATAAGAGAGATGTTGGAAGGACTCTCGGTCTTTCTCTGTCTTATTCTCTCGCTCTGCCCAGGAATGAGCATCATATGGTTTAGATGCTATCAGACGCCCCAGGGCCTGATAAAGAGCAGTGGGAGTCAGTTATCTCTCCCATTGGGAGGGGCAGCTATCCTTAGAATGTGAAAGGATCAATGCAAGAGTACAGTACACACAGACACAGATGTTTGTTTATTTAAAATAGTTAGGAATTCCCATTGCTTTCTATTATACTGAGTAAATGAGACTTTGTATTCCCTAACCCTGCCTTATTGCTCACAAAATCTTATTTTCATTTTTCAATTAAAAATAATATTCAGTATTTTGTCTAGTTTTTCTTGAAGAGGTTAGGCAAATTTGGGTTTCAAAGCAATCAAATACGTATGTTTTTCTTGTACTGGTTTGATCAAAATTACTTAGCAAATTACCGACCTACTGTTTTGTGTGCGTGTGTGTATGTGTGTGTGTGTGTGTGTGTGTGTGTGTGTGTCTGTGTGTCCTTTCCCTTCTCATTATGCGGCCTGGTGCACTTTTACTATGGTTTAAGACATGTTTGGCAACTGTCTGAGTAAAATTAAAGTACTTAAATCAATAGACCTTAGTAAAGATAGATGACATAACATAACATGGATGAAAATGAGGCAGCGAGGGATACTTATAAAGGTCCTAGAGCATGTAATTTTCATAATTCACAACTTTCAAAACTTTGAGGGAGTTTTTTTTCATTAAGATGTTTCGTCAGCTGAACAATTGTTATGTTGGTAAACAACAGTACAATCCATTGAACATGCTGTACTTCTCTCCTTCACAGCCTTGTTTTCATTCCTGTCAAAAATTAAATATAGTGCTACCCTGACTAAGGTCTATAAGGAAAGTTCACTACACTACCATTCAAAAGTTTGTGGTCAGTATTTTTATTTATTTATTTTGAAAGAAACTGAATATTTTTATTCAGCATGGATGCATTAAATGAATCAAAAATGGCAGTAATGGCATTTGTAATGTTCCAAAAGATTTCGGTTCCAAAACAAAAATGCTGTTCTTTTGAACTTTCAATTCATCACAGAATCCTGAAAAATAAAAAAGACCATCCAGTTTCCACAAAGATATTAAGTATCACAACACTGTTCAACACTGATAATAATAAGAAATGTTTCTTGATCACCAAATCGGCATATTATAGTGATTTCCGATGAAGGATCATTTGCCATCACAGGAATAAATTAGATTTAAAAAAAAAAAAATATTTAAATTGTAATAACATTTTTATGATATACTGTTTTTCCTGTATTTATTTTCTTAAACAAATGCAGCCTGGATGAGCATAAAAGGGCTTCTTTTAAAATAAATAAATAAATAAATCATCCCCAAACTTTTGAACGATAGTGTGTTATATCATATATTGGTCATACTTGTATACATCTCTGCTTATTTCAAAGGGTTTCATGACGCTTGCATCCATAGCAGCACATGCCCTTCCATAATACCCACATGCAAAGATTCACAGATCCCAGTCCTCTCTGAACCAGTACATGAAAACACAGGTGTTGTATGTTAAAAATCGTAACGTCATTAGAAAACAAATTCTGTCCTAACAGATCTCCCTCTCTACAAGACAAACAAAACCTGACCCCTCACACACACAGGGTTTAATAAATGTCCTGAAGCCCCATGCAGCTCAGCTCATCTCTCCTGGCATGTTTGTTCAGAGCGGTGGGCTTTCAGAAGGCTGAGTTTTATTTGACCTATGACCCCTCTCAACAATGCTCCTCTCCCTCTCTGTTTATTCATCCCTCCATTCCATCTTTCCCTCAGCTCCTAGAGACCAGTCTGAGCATTTTTTTTCAGAGCATTTGTTTCAGAACATTTCATACTGTCTGGTCTTTTCCCACTTTTTTCTCCTCACAGCACATAAGTAGCTAGAGCACTGAGCAATAATTGATTATTTTCTCTTTTTTTTCAAGTCAAGTTCAAGTTGAGCTTTATTGTCATTCCGCTACATGTGTGGACATATAGTGGAACGAAATGTCATGTCTCGCAGGACCACGGTGCTACATACCAGTTAAACATACATAAGCATCGCAAGTATAAGGAAAATAATAGAGCTATACAACAGTTAACCGTCTGACTATACATATACTATAAATGCTATAACTACTATACACATACACA